>JACTAT010000298.1:532972-557497 GCA_014526335.1 Chrysaora quinquecirrha
TGTATTTGGCAGAAGTTCTCGAAGCTCTTATTTATATAATTAGATTTTTTGGTCCAATCTGAAAATTCTCGAAGCCATTTGCATAATACATTTACTGAGACATGACTCAGTTGTTGTCGAGTAGATACTTTTGTTCGAAAATCCCAAGGGAAGATCGGAGTAACTTGCTGATGAAATTTCACAAAATCGGTTGTGACCCGGTTGCCGTCCAAATGTTTACTAATAATATTTTCGGTTGGTTGTCTATCAAAATATTATTCGGATTAGGAAAGAGAGAATAACGCAGGGGTTAATCCAAAACTTGGTTAAGGAGGCTGGTTACATGGGCAATAATATTGAGTGGCTATTATCATAATGATTGTTGTGCGGATGAAGATGATAATTACTATGCTTTGATGATGATGATGATGATCATGATCATGATGATGATGTTGATGATAACGATAACCCTGCTTGCTTCAGAAACAACATGACTTAAATTAGCGGGGGTAAATCAAATACTGATGTATGCAATTCCGTAAATGAGATTACTGCAATAATGAAAGTTGAAAAGAACTTCCAACTGACATTGTTGAGATAATTGCTGCTAAAGTCGTTGATAAAAGTTTTCTATGAAGGTAGCTTCAGGGGCTCACGAGACCAATCCCTTGTTGGACAAGGAGCTTTTCAGGCCGGAATTTCAGAAGCTGTAGTCGGTTTCAAGTGGCGAGCAATACGAAAGATAATCATTTTCTGCTCATCAACATCATTGTCATCACCATCATCAGGACCGGATGTAAACACATCCCTTAACATAAAAGGAAATTTTGAAATTTTTGTTTTTAATGATAGCAAATTTGTCAAATCCTCGCTCACAAAACCTTTTCACTTTTGATTAACTTTGACAAACAGTCCACTATTCACTAATTTTTACAGGCCTTTGCTTCAAAGTTTCCTTCCTTCGTTTGTGTTAAACCTTAAAGAATAATCATTAACTTTGTAGTCTAATTGAAAGTCGATGAAATATTCCTTGTTTTCCTGCCTAAATTAAGTTTTATGATTACTACTTTTTAGTTTTTAGATTATTAGTCAACCTTTTCAAAAATCTTGCGACCATTTTCCCGATGTGCACAATATGAACTTATTTTCAGTTATTATCCTAGTGCAGCAAAACTTTGCGCCAGGAGGTCTTTAACAAGGGGATGCTTAACGCTTTATTCCAAAACCACTTCCGTGTTCTCCCACAAAACCAGCTGTTGTTTTCTTCTGTGTTGTCAGTTTCCTGCTTCCCTGGAACCCAAACGCGGCGGAAACAATAATTAGTCTAGTATCTTGTATGTTAATTCACTTTAATTGAAGTGATCATGTGCTACACTGGTAAATAGTTAACGAAGGTAATTAGGCTCTGGGATTAAGACTTGAATAAGGATAAGACTGTGCACGCTAGTGCACTAAGATAGAACAATTAATTGCTGAAATATTTTCTGCACAGGTTAGAGGGCCCTCCAGTTAGAAATTTTTATTCATTGAATAGAAGCATTTCAACCTCCTGATTCCGAATCTGCAATTATTTTCTTCGTATCTTATACCGTTTTGCTATTATAAACATTTGTACGCCAAAATGTTGAGTTGAATTGTTCTGACGAAAATTTTAGGATTAAAAATTTGTGAATTATCACGTGTTCTCGGTTGTTTTCCGCTGTTGATGAAATTTTTTGGCCAGAATTTCAAAAGGTAAAACCAAGTGCAGCTGAAACTATCTGCTTTTATTTAGTTTCGTCTGAAGCTTTTATATAAAATGGAGAACAGTGTAGTTAAATAAAGGTATACTTTATTCAAGTCCTTGTGAAAAATTAAATTCTTCATACATGCTGCAACAAAGGACAGGAAGTTCCTATCATATTTGTCATAATTTGTAGACAAGCACATAGAAAATTCTAAAATGATATTACATCGAAATATAGCCTTTTATTCAATAAAAACAATGACTTTGAAACTACAATTAAAAAAATGTCAAATACTTTCTGTTTTGCTCAAACTAAAGATTCTTGCGTTTTCTCAGTCGAAGTTCAAAATCTTGCCTTTGCGTCCTTCAAAATAAATAAATTTTTGCACCATATTCAGGATCTTTGGACAAAGAAATAACGAACGAAGAATTCTGATTAAATCAACTACGCTCTACAATACTTTTATAAATTCTTGATTTCTGCGTTCAGTTCTTACTCCCATGAACTGAACTAGGCCACTCGTTGTTTTCCGACTGTGTTCGCGTTGATTGCGAAGAACGAAACCTGGCCCTTCCTGACGTAGCAATAGCCCTTCGTGACGACACAATAGCCCCGCTCTACGTCATGAAGGGCTTTTCCCGAGAAAAATTTCTCGTTTTTTGTCAGTAAATCGTTAATATAACAACAATAATAACAACAAAACAGTAAAAGATACGAGGAGAATAATTGCAGATTTGATATCAGTAGGTTGAAGTGCATCTATTCGAAGAATAAACATTTTTGACTGGAGGGGCCCTTTAAAGAGAGAATTCTCATTGTGCTCGAAAGAAATCGTGAAAATTATTCTGAATTAGGTACTGTCCCATTTAGCGCGTTTAATTTTCACTACATGACCTCTGAAATTTTATATTATAATAATTTTCACTGTTGTTACATTACAGAACTGAAATCCTTCGATAAATTAAAAGCAGCGTACGACTCGTGCATGAACGAAAACCATATGGATCGTTACGGAATCGCAGATATAAAAAAGATATTAGCCCGTTATGGTCCTTGGCCTCTTGATCGTTCTTCGTGGGATGAAAAACTTGGAACTTTAAGAACCGTCTGAATAATATTGTAGTTAATCTCCTGTCAAGGCCTTTTTCTCTCTTACGGTGTTACTTGATCCCAAAAACGAGAGTTCCTATACTCTTTCGGTATGTACAATGATGTTAAGGGTTTATTTTTACGTCCGATATTCAACAATTCTTTATGCTTTCTTTCGCAGTATAGAACTATATCGTTATTTTTTGTTTTTTTCCTTCAGGTTGTACAGCAAGGGCTGTATCTTCCGAGAGAATACTACATTTCGAAGAAAAAGCAAGAAAAACACGTATTTGTTTATTTTCAAAATTTCGCTATTTTATTAAAACTGTGATATTTGATTTTCTTTGTTTCTCGATATGCTTGGATTTGTATAATTCAATTTTACAGGTGCGTAAAGTCTACTTCGATATGATGCTGAAGATAATGACATTATTTGGGTATAACAGAGGAAATATGAGTGAAGACATACAGAAGGTATTGAATTTCGAGATTAAATTGGCTAAAGTATTTTTGCCAAAATCGTCGCTGAGAAAAACAGACAAAGTTTATAAAAAGATGTCATTGAAAGAATTGGGAAATCTCAACCCAGAGGTAGCTATTGATCTTTCTTGCTTATGTACATTTGACTGATGCGTAGACGTAAGAACCTAGGAGGCAGTAAGACCATGGTCCTGCAGGTTTTCAGAATTTGAAAACACTGGCTAGGTCGTAAAGAGTATTCTTGTCTTGAAGAATGAGCAAAGTCTTATTCTTATTCTGAGTAATCTCTTACATGTCATATTCTCTTCTCTCTCATAGTTAAGCTCGGATGATTATTATAACAGTTTTCATAAGCAGGATTCTCAAACCAGAATTTTATGCAGAACTTTTCATCTTTTAAATGGTCTTCGACTAATGCTACCAGAACAGAACCTTTCCCTTTTTTCCATTTGTCTGTGAAACAAGATCTGTAGCGTTGAAACAAAATTGAAGAATGAAAATTAATGGGAAATGTTAACCAAACCCAAAAAACAAAGGTCCTTTGTCAAAATTTGAAAGCGAATGCACTGCATCTTCAGTTAACAAGACGTTGATGTGGTCAAAACCAGAGCGGGACTTGCAACTTTATATAAAAAGCCTAGGGAATAATGTAATTTTTGTGGATTTTTGTCATGGAATTAAGTCGTTCGAGTCGTTTGAGTAGTTCGAGGTAATGCTGGTACAGCAGCAAAAGATGTATGTGTTGACTGAGATGGAGGGTTATCTTGGGTATCTAAATCGAGATGGGAGACTTTAAGACGATCAAGACTAATGGTTTGTCGTTTGCCATTGATTTCCAAGGTGAAGTGCTTTGAATTGCGTTTTAAAACATGAAATGGACCATCACACGGAGACTGAAGAGGTTTACGAACACGGTCATTACGAACAAATACATGAGTGCAGTGAGTGAGATCTTTTGGGATGTGATGTGCAGGATCTTGTGAACGACGACAGACAGGACGAAGTTGTTGCATAAAAACATGTAAACGATCAGCATAACGGAAGGATCTAAATCAGTTAAATCAGAAGTTGAGGAAAGGAATTCAGCAGGTAATCGAAGGGTAGTGCCATAAACAAGTTGAGCTGGAGAACGTTGTAAATCTTCTTTAACTGTAGTGCGAATGTTTAGTAATATTAAAGGAAGTGCTTCAGTCCATTTAGAAGGATCAGGCTGGGCTTTGAGTGCTGCTTTTAAGGTTCGATGTAAACGTTGAACTATACGATGATATGATGTTCTGCGAATTCGTTTAGTGCCTAACGATATGGTTAGTTTGTGAAATAACAATGATTCAAATTGTGCACCGCGGTCAGTAGTAGTTATTGTGGATGGAACACCAAAAACAGAAATCCAGCGAGAAACAAAAGTTTGAGCAACAGTTTCAGCTGTAATATCAGATATTGGAATGGCTTCCTGCCAACGAGTAAAACGATCAATGCATGTAACTAGATAACGGTGTCCGTTTGAAGATGGTAAAGGGCCAACTATATCAAGATGAACATGGTCGAAACGAGCGTCTGGAGTGTGAAATTTGCCAAGAGGAGCGACAGTATGTCGTTGAACTTTTAATTTTGACACTGAATGCATGACTGAGTCCATTTTCGAACATCTTTATTAATCTTAGGCCATACGAATCGTTGAGTGATTAATTTCTGAGCAGCAGGAATTCCTGGGTGAGATGGTGAATGAAGTTGATCGAAGATTTCACGAAGAAATGACGCAGGAACATACGGACGAGGATTATTAGTAGAAACATCACAAATAATAGTGCCAGAAGTGAGTGGTAAAGGCAATTCTTTAAGTTTGAGCAATAAAGATTCATACAGTTTAGATAATTTCATTGTAGCTACTTCAGCCATGAAGAAAGTTCAGTACACCGGGAAACTTATTTATTTCAATAATTCAAAGTTTGCTTATTTTTCCATTTTAATTTTCATAATTTGTTTAATCGATACCAAAAGAATCATCATACATCTGTGAGCGAATTCCTTTGCAATTTTTTGCAATTTTTATTTTAATTCTTGTACTTTAATGCCATTCATAATAGTCACCATTACCAAGTGGTCTTGTTAACTTTTTTATCCTGTTTGTTAATTTTAAAACATTTTGTCGAAAGTCATCTGCTGTTCCTTACTTAAGCAGTTAATCTCTATTGTTTCAACAGCAGAGTCATTGTTAAAAGATGAACATGTTGTCTGACTGTATGTGGCTGTTCCTCTTAAAACATTTTGGCGCAAACATTTCAGTTGCTCTGGAAATATTTTCTTTGAATTTCTTCAATTCCAAAAGCTGTTGCGTGCGAAGACTGTTTTTGTCGTCGAATTTCATGTTAATCTTTTAAACCTACTCTTGACTCGCTTGTCTGAACTATGTCATGCTTTTAGGTTATTGCTACCTAAATGTACGACTCTTAATGTTTCGTATTGCAGTTCAACAAGAAATACGTGATTAGCTAAGTTTTATGGTAATCCTTATTATAATATTCTAAATAGAATCGTCGTACAATTTTGCTGTTTTCAGATAAAATGGAAAGATTTAGTCAAAAAAATGTTTCATCTCGTTAAATTCAAAGACTACAGCAATCAACGCATTGTCATTTATGGAGAGCAGTATCTTAAAAATCTTGGTACACTAATAAGAAATACTGATAAAAAGTGAGTACTGGACTGATTTCTTATGTCTTGTGGTTCAAGTAGATCTCTTCTAGTTGTGCTTATATGTTTGTGTTCTTTGTGAATAAAACAGTTACCATCCATTTGATTATTCTGGATCCTTTACAGAGAAAAAGCAACTTTTTTAAAATTATTCACACCTTTAAAAGTTGATGCTAACTTTGCTTTTACCAGTATTATTCTCTTGTTCATTAAAATACCATTACCTATGTGATTTCAAAAGGTCATCGAAAAACCCATTTAACACAAGACCCTTTCAAACAAGGAAAAGTCGGAATAATGATGGTGTCAAAACCTGATCCTGAAGAACTGGAATGCAGAACACTAACTAGCATCGAACCAAAAGAGGACTAGGATAGGAACTGAGGATCATGCATAATTTCAGGACTAAAGAACATGACAGAGACAGAGGACTGTGGAACATTAACTGTGACGGATTACGATGAATGTTAAAACCTTGACACATGAACTGGGCTTACGACTTCAGAATGTGAACGATATAGATATTGAGAACCAGGACACAAGAACGACACCGATTATCGTGGACTAAGGACGTTGCACTAGGACCATGCAACAGGACCTTCAGTGGGACAAGGTAACAGGTCTCTGGATAATAATCATAAACAGCACTGCAGAACATGAATAATATAGAGATCGAGGAACAGGACAGAGGAACAAAACTGTTTCAAGCAAAAGGAACAAGCGAAGGAAAATTTTCATAGACTAAGGACCTTGGACTAAGACCAAGGAACAGCCCCTTTACTGGGACCAATAAACACCCCCCTGGACAATGCTCATTAACAGGATTAGAGAACATGAACAATATAAAGATCGAGGAGCAGTACAAAGTAATAACACTGAAGAAACGAAAAGAATTGACCATGATGAAGGTTAAAGGAAAATTATCATGGACAAAGGAACCTGCACTTACATTAACCCTATTTTAGCCGGGTAAATTTTTCATGTTTTTGACCGGGAAAGGGAAATTACCGCAAACAAGCGAGAACAAGTTGAAACTAAATGGGGATCAATGACAATTGCGGGAGGAAGCGGGAACAAATCCTGAAACAGCTAGAATCGCAGGGACCAAATGTGGAGATTTTTCCACATTTTTTGTTGCAAGCTGTAAGCTAATAGGCTGATCTCAGGCTGATCTGAGCTTATCTCATTCTTCAAACACGGCTAATGGGTACCTTTAATCTAGATTAAATATATATCAAATGAAAGCTCTCTTTGAGGGCAATCGTCTTGTGTTGTGTATAGCGCAATCGTATCAAACAACAACAAACGGAAATAATCAGATTTTGATGCGTTTCGTAACACTTGCTTCCAGGTATGGTAGTCTGGTGGTTACATGATCAAATTTTAGACAATAAATATTTTTCATATGAAAGCCAGATACATTATAGAAAAAGTCAGTGACTTTTTGCCAGGCATTCTTGGGCAACAGCGAGTATTATTCGATATACATTAGAGGGGTGATAAACGCCCCCAGTCAATATTTCTGGTTAAGGAGCAAGTCCTTCTGTGGGACCAGGGTACATGAGCTTGGAATGGGTATAGACCTGGGACTGAACAGGGACCATGGACAGGGAGCAGAAACAGTATCTATCGTCGTAGCTTAAGGTCCTTGGACTAATTCCAAATAACAGGACCATAATTGGGAAAAGGAACAGGACCAGGGCTTAGGACCAAGGAATTAGACCTAGGGCCAGAATAAAGAAACTAAGTCGAGGTTACATCCGCAGACAGGAGTACAGGTCGAACCGGCCTTTTCATTTTAATGTAGACAGATTCCAAAACCCCCAGGTGAAGCAAAGATCTTGCTTTGCCAATGATATTGAAACAATCCTCGCTGTTATTTTCTGCACAATGGGTTATCAGGTAGGTTTTGACCTATGGCCGAGTCATGTTTGAGACAAGGTTGTTCCTTGGACCCACGGTGTGGACGCACAGGGTAGCCGCATCTGGGTGTAAATTCCGTCTTAGTCTATTGTCTCGAAAGTGACTTGTGAACTTGAAAAAGATTTTGACTTTTAAAATCAAAAAATAAAAATCGAAACGATTTGCTATAGGTGAGAATCGAACCCCAAAAAATAAAAATCGAAACGATTTGCTATAGGTGAGAATCGAACCCCAAAAAATAAAAATCGAAACGATTTGCTATAGGTGAGAATCGAACCCCAATCGAACTTGTCTCAAACATGACTCGGCCATAGGTCAAAACCTACTTGATAACCCATTGTGCAGAAAATAACAGCGAGGATTGTTTCAATATCATTGGCAAAGCAAGATCTTTGCTTCACCTGGGGGTTTTGGAATCTGTCTACATCAAACTGAAAAGGCCGATGTGGCGTAGACAGAAAGAGTTCGTTCTCTCACTTGGACTCTTTAAATAATTCTATTGGTCTTCCCGCTGTATCCGACCAGCTTATTGGTGTTTAAAAAACAATGCCAATTTAGCTTTTCATTCTGATTTGTGCATTCGTAACCGCATCTGGGTATAAATTCCGCCTTCGTCTATTGTTTCGTTCTGTTTCAGTTGTTCATACTCTAAGGAAAAATGCTTTTAAGTATGCCCAAAAATTTTTACGCTGTTTATCGCAATTTGAAGTTTTGTACAACTCAAAAACTATTCACTAATTTTGTTTCTCATTTCCCCTCCACTGAAAGTCATTTAAAACTTAAACTTAAAGTTTGATTTAAGTTCTGTCCAGTCTAAAAACAAGTTGAAGTTATTTTCATTACATTCTCATTTATGTTTTAAATTATCTTTTGCTTAAACTTGAAATTAATCTGAATCTGTGTCTTAGTGTTTATTTTAATCTTAATCTTTAATCTTAATGTTTATTTTAATCTGATGAAAGATAAAGAGATTGAAGAACAAGGCACAGTAACGCAGCTTAAGCAAGGGAATGAACTGCACCGACAACAATGAATTATTTCACGACTAACAACCATTATCATATACGAAGGACCCAAGACTAAAACGAAAGAACAGCAGCTTGACCCGGAAACAGACCCCCTTGACAACGTTCGTTAACAGGACTGGAGAACATGAACAATATAAAGGTTGGGGAGCAGTGCAGAAATAAAATTAAAGGAAAGGAAGGATTACGGCTGACCACAATGAATCATTTCAAGACTAAGGAACATCATCATGGAGTAGGGACCCTCCCTGTACGGACACCAAGGAACAGGCTAACTTCGGTAAAATGCATGACCAGTCTTACTTAGCCATGCCTGAAATAGTCAACTTCATTGACTTGGATGAAAATGACTCAACACACGACAAGTGTTTTCCTTGCCTTTGCATTACTGTTGAAATGACAATATAAGTTATCTTAAATCTGTTGCTTATGAAATACAACTTTGCCTCGTTACCAAGCAACCCTACCAATTACAGTAGAATTAAAATTTGGCACTCAACCCCAAAGAATTTGTTTTAAACCACACTGAGTGATTTAACTTAGCATAGTAACAAAACTAAAATTTTGTTTCACTGTTGCCTACTTTTCTAGAAAATTCCATAGAATGTTTCTCCTTAAAACTATTTTTATATTTTTTATATTTCATTTTATTCGACCTCTACACGTTTCTGACTATTAAAAATTTTCTTTATGCTACGCTTCAATTGTATACCTTGATATACACAATCTGTATAGACTTTTTGCTGTTACCATACAGAAGTCACCAAAGTCGTCCGTTTGATCTGAACCAAACTTTTCTTCCATTAGACGTTCACCATCGAATCGGTTTTCGGTTTGCAAGAGGATTCTTCGTAAGTCTAGCAGAAATAAAAAAAACAGCCAAACTAGTCGTTCGAAATTAAGTGAACAGAGGTAATTTGAAAGATTCTTAAACTTCAAGCTTTGGTTGCAGCAAGGGTTTTTAAATGTTTTTTTTTTTTTTTTAATTTCTAGGACACTTGCTAACTACATAATGTGGAGAATAGTGAGTCGATTTTTGCCTTTTGCTGGTAAAAAGATAAGAGATGTTAAGTTTAAATTTCTTAGACTATTTAGTGGAAAGAAAGCTCCTTCTCCTAATTGGCTTAATTGTGTCAACACGGTTGATAGCTGGATGCCATTTGCATACGGGCGGTTGTATGTCGACAACGTGTTCAAGAGCAGATATGCAAAGAAGGAGGTAAATATATATACTTCTTATGTTCATAGTTGGTTCCATTTCAATCATTGATCTGAATTCTTGCATTGGACAACTTTTAACTGAAAAATCTGCTTCGCTTCTTACAAATCTTTTTGTGAATTTCCAGGCTTCTGATATGATAAGTCGGTTAAAGGAAGCTTTTATTCATAACTTAAAAGATGTTAAATGGATGAATGAAAACACAAAGCAGAGAGCCAGATCGAAGGTAATTATTTTTTGCTATATAAATGCTGCTTGTTACGTATTTCATTGAAAATCAAAGGAGTCTGCGTAGGTCCCTCCAATTTTTATGGAAACACTTCCTTCTGTTCATTACGAGTCGAAGCGAGTTTAACTTTCACGACTTTTCCAATTTTCCGGTCAACGATAATTTTAATTGATACTTGTGTCGCCGACGCGGCCGATCCATCTAAGAAATGGTCATGTGTGTGCAGCAAACCAGTCTTAGAGAAGCCTTCCTTCGTGCTTAATTCCCTGCCATTGCTGTTTGAAAATTTCAATTCCAAAGTTTCAGACTATATCCCGATGATCGGAAACACTTCTTCTCTGATGCCAAAGCTTTGAAAATCAGAAGCATTGTAATTGTAGAGATTTTCATCAATACCTTGCCTAGAAAATGCCTGATTTCGGCAGCAAGCCCACGCTACCAGCAGCTTCTTCCATTCGATAGAAATCGTGTGTAAACATAGAGGGGTGTCACCCTGGTTGAGGGTAAACGTGGTTTGATAGGGTTTAAGTACTTTCTATTTATTGTTGAATAATAAGAATTGTGGCGTAGTTAAATCTTAAAAGCGCGCGAAAATATTTTAATGACGCCATGTGCGAAATATTTTCTACGTTTTTTTCTAAACTTTCGTCCACCCGCAGAGAGAAATATTTTTTAAAATGTATACCTGAAAACGAATTGTAAATATTCGCCATTTTCACTTTCATATTTTGGTGCACTGTTTTGTTTTGGTTTCTGTTATTAGAGTGGTGAAAGGTTTTCCAACAAAAACACAGCTTCATGACAAGTTTAATTCAACCCGATAAATTACGTAATGTACGATTTGTAATTTGATGTCCGTTTCAGTCGCCACAGGCTTTGTTTCCATGAGCTGTTTGATTGGCCTAAGTCGCCCTATTTGAGGGCCCTATGGTAATTTCCTGTTAACAACGTTGCCTTGCGAAAGCTACGCCCTGTGGTACGAAAAAGGAAACAATTTTCCTGCGGCGCCGCAAGCTTCTTTCACCTGTTTCATGGTCTCTGCGGAGGCACATTTCACAATTTTGTTTGCCCTCAATCAGGGCGACTTCAAAAATTTAGGCCGTCGCGACCACTTTGTCTTTGCGCTGCTCGTCACGGAAGACGAGTTGAACGATATCCAATATAATTTATTTTAACAACAAGTAAGAGTTCAGGAACAGAATCGTGATGAGTTTATTTTTCTAACTTCCTTCGTTCAGTTGAAATTATTGACTAATTTAACAATACCCTCAACCAGGGTGACACCCCTCTACTGGACATGATGTACGGTAACGTAATTTAACCCTAAAGAGATTAGCAATGAGACAAATAAGAACTGTGGTCAATAGCTATTTGAGCATAGATGGAATAAGCGGCTAAGGTTCAACTTCACGGGAAATCTACCATTATTTTTAAAGCTGTTTTTCCTGGAAAAAAGGTTTATGTCTGGGTTCAATTTCTGAGTCAGCTCCGATGTTCTGCTGTTGCCTAATGAAGAGAGTGTGAATTATACCAATATCGTGATTTTTCATGCCGGTACGTGCAATTTCAAGAAACAGACTGATCCAGAAGTCCTGACAGATGAAATTGTCTCAACCCTGCAATACATTAGGTCAAATGGAGTCAAGGCCCAGATCGCTTTCTCCGGAATCATAAAGCTGAAAGATGAGCCTTCCGTTGAATTCAAAAGTAACCAAAACAAAGGAAATCATCGTTGATAAACCAATGTATTTTGGGTTTGATTTTATCGATAATGACCAAAGGAAATATTGCAAAATCGGCCGCGACCGTCTGCAAATAAATGATGGAGGGGTGAGAAATTAGCGTTAACTTTAGTTGTTATATCAGATACTGTTAGGTATAAAAGGGAACTAATAGTTTAGTCAGATTCAACGAAACTAAACCTAAAATAAATAAAGGTATCACAGCTAAGGATTGCTGGTTGCGATCTGTATAGCAACGATAGGGACACCTCAGGCGGCAGAGTAGCTATGTATGTTGAGGGCACTGTATCGCATCACCATAGAGAAGACATCCCTGATCCTAAATTTGAATTATTAGGGATAGACGTGACACATAAATATGCAAAAAGGTTCGTAATCACCTGTTTAGCACATTCCAAATAGACACTATCCATATTCTAAAATTTAGAATGTTGTCTATTTCAGTTGGTTAACTATACCAACGGTTGATTTAGAATATGGATAACTATCCATGAAAACACCAACTCGAGTCCTTTCATACAAATTCATCCATGCACATGCGCAAACCTCACACCTGCGATTTGCGTTTGCCTCTGTTAGTTGCCCTGCCACGGAAGTTCAATATGTGGTTTATGGTATCTCCTTTTTGATTAACGATTATTTAAACAAGCTGTATTTATCAGGTAGATACTAGATTCTTTTTCAGATGTAATGTCCTCTTACTCACAAGATTTAGATCTTTCTTGTTACCGACACTTGCTGTCTGAAACCTAAATAAAAGGCCTAGTACAGTGGAAATGCCACATTTGACAAATAGGCCCAGGCCTATAATAGGTATATACTAATAGGACTAAAGTAAAGGACTTATGACAGTAGAGTATGATGATGATGAAGTAGGTGTGGCCGTGTAGAAGGGATATAGTGGGAAAGAGTTTCTCTTGTTGGTACATTCTGTTCAGCAAATGACGATAGGACATTTATTATCAATAGTCCTCTGTTGGTATTGCCCTCCAACGTCAGGAATTGATATTTGTCCTTTCGAGGCTCTTACTAAAATCCTGAAGAAAACAGATGCCAAGGGCATAGCAATAATTTTGATCGGAGACACCAGATATGATTGAAAATAATCTAAGGTAGTAACTCAAGGAAACGTATTGAATCAACCCAAAATTTCAGTTTGAGCAACAAGTTTCATAACACACAAGAGTTGCCACATGTACTAATTCTAAGGGGGAGCCAAAGGCCAGAAAATCTCTGATTGATCACTTCTCTAAAACACGCCCAAACAACATATCTGCGATTGTAATTAATTCGATTTTGTATGGTCAGCCAGTTATGATTCCATGAATCTTTTCGTTTTGCTGTATTTATCGGTGACCAAGCTCTATTTTGAAGTTCTTGTAGAACTTGCACTTCTGATTCCCTTCTTACCAGATTGACTTGCTGTTGGTGCATGTCTTCGATAATAATAGCGCTTTCTTCTACTCTTCTGTTTTCTTCAATCATCGTTTCAAAAACTCAAAAAACCTCAAAATTCCTAAAGTTAGACTTGAGAACACAAAAACGACTTTAACTTCTCTTGAGTCAAAGTCTGGACACCCCAGCCGACTTCAGAGATAAACCATCGTTCAGTCAATTTAAAAATCATCTAAAAAAACGTTTAGAGCTTGAAGAACACGACGCCCTGGAACAACAGTAGAATTTTGTTAAATTAAAGACTACAGTTGTTATAATTTAGACTTAAATATTTTTTCCTTGTAATTTTCACAATATCGTTGAAGGATTTTTTCGTAGTCGAGACTGGCGCTAAATACACCATTTTCCCTTCACTCTGAGCACCGTTTGATAAGCATCTTAAAGCGTGCATCATTGTTTGATTTGAACTTTCATAATAAATTTCTCATTAACTTTGATTATTAGCTATTATCTGTCTTAGTTATTAAATTTAGTTTGTTTCGTAGTTAGTTTGAATTAGCTTTATACTTAGAAGCTATTGATGTAGTAACTAACTTTAAATAAAGAAAGAAAAAAAAAACAAAAAACATGACTTAAAGAATTAGGGTACCAAATCAATAAAGATTTATTTCTGTGGTCTAAATGGTGCCCACAGGTTACCTTTACCACAACTAAAGTTGCTTTCATGATTCCAGAGAGAAAATTTTTAAATTTACTGAGGTATTTTCTTTACCCTTTCTTTTACCTAGGCATTTCAATAATCCAATTTTCTTTACCTAGGCATTGTCAATAATCAAGCTGATTGGATACCCAAGCTATATACTGGATGATAATAAATTGGATAAACAATATTCAGAAGTTCGTATTCAAGTCACGATTCTCCTTCTGCCAGTAACTAAGTAATTTTAGGCATGTCGCAACAGTCCTTCTTTTTATCGTCACACTACTGTACATTCATTTTCATGCAAGTGACCCTCACAAAACTCAAACAGCGCACTTTCACGCAGAAGATTATACAAAGATCAGGAGGCCCTTCAACGGTCATATTTTTCGAATCCTCTTGAAAGGATTGTAAATGGGCGACGTTTTGACAAGATTCAGTCGTTTTTCCTCTTTGTTATATTTTAATATTCAAAATTCATTGTGTGCATTATTCATCAGTTTTTATTTAAATTCACTGTGTAGCAACGCGGAGTTCCAAAACCAGGGTTTTGGTTATGAAAAACCATACTCGGAGAATTTAGGGACAGCTTTTATTAGAAATTGTTTTCTTAAACAAAAATTCTACGTAGAAAATCATGGTTCGCTAAATTGGCTAACAATTTAAAGAAATAGGGAGTGAAAATTAGTGAAACATTTGCTATGTTGGAGCATAGATCAGCAACATGGGGCATAGAGAAAAGAGCAACATTGAAGTTAGGACGCTCCTTAAGTTTTCAATCTATAAGGAAGGATACTAAACAAGCGTCTTAAACTAAACTACGGATATAAAAGTAGCGAATGCCAAGGGTCTGTGCAATCTTTAAATTTCTTTTAGTACTGAACAATGAACTGCTTCTATTGTGCATGAAGGAAAATCATTGCCGTGACAAAATAGCATTTAAATTCAAAGCAATTAATTTGGCTATTTTGAAATTCAAGGCCTTAGCTCCGTTGATTGATTTTAAATGATGAACTTCATGAAATGAAAATAAAATACACACATTGCGTTTATTTACCTTTCAAAAGCGTGACGGCAAAGTTGTCATATTTTATTTAATGAATTGGTAATCGATAACAAGGATATCATCCTTATCGGCGAACTTTTGGGGGCGCTCTTTCGAGGGATGGCGCACATTCGAAGAAATAAGGTATTCATTGTTTATTGCCACCACGTCATTAACTAACATACTTTACCTGGAATCGCTATACCTAGAATGAAGAGCATTACCAGCTGAGGAAGGGCTTTGTAGGATGAACATTTTCTGGGTCACTTTTTGCGTAGATTGGTCGGTGATTCTGGGGGGCTTTTTGGAGATACAGGGGGGTTTTGGGGGGAGAATATAGGGATTGCCCATTGATTCGTTTGGAAATTGATAAAGAACTAGGTTACATGATAATAACGATAAATCTGTACGGAATTCCTGTTTGCGTATAACTTTACCTGACAAATGGCATCTTTAAGGGTTAAGGGGGTCAAGAGGGTCTGAAAGGGAGAGGAGTGGGGATTTTCTGGGCTTGATAAAAATCAACAGTTGCTTCCCTCTGCCTGCAGTTTAAATTAGACAAGAATTTTGTGATAGTGCGATAAAATATTGTAACTGAGAAGAAATTTACAGTAACTAGACTCTTGAAGCTTTTATTTCTTGTACGTTAAGAACAATATTCCTGTCACGACATCTTATCATATATGACAAACTTCAAAAATCAACAACTGCATATTTCAGGTGCTGCTAAACAAAGATGATTTTCTTGGAAATTTTCTCAAAATGCACCAGTTCGATTCAAAAGTGATATTTAAACGTTTGAAGCAAAAGAGAGACAGAAGAGAGTAGGTCCCTATGTTTAAAAGGTTATTTCGCTTCTTTTATACCCCATCTTATATTCGATAATAGCTATTCTAATATGCTCGATTTCCTTTAGGTGGTTATCACATCCAGCTGCAGTCAACGCTTTCTACTCAGCAAGATATAACAGAATTGGTAAGTTTTGTTTGTAAGTGACGTTAAAAATGGCGGTTTCACAGTTCTATATTGAAATGCTACATTAATCTATCGGTTTCTGTCTGAATTGTCTAGTTGTAAAAATCCTTTGAAATCGATTTTTGTTATTGCTTTCTTTCTTTCTAGTTCTTCCTGCCGGCATTTTAGGACCGTTTTTCTATCATCATGGATACCCTCCGTGAGTCAAACTGATTTTTTAACCATTTGATTTGCTCGTTTTGAATGAAATCTAATATGCTAAACGTTTCCACAATTGGTATACGGCAGGAGATGGGATTCGAGCATTGAATGTATGTTCAGAGTGCCAAGACATTTCCACTAACATAAAGAGCTCAATGAAATGAAATCGTCGAGTAACTCTCCAATACATACAGATTAATTATTCCCTCCCGTTCCACTTCATGTTTCAGTTACTTTGAGCCTTCTTTAGTCAAACGATTGGGGGAGGCTCCTGAGTTTCCGATATGCGGTGACGTGCGGCTAGAAAATTAGCCTCGAGAAAGCCACCAACCTGTCCTGGAGTCAATTTTAAAATTGGTCATCACCCTGTCCCGGAGTCATAACTACTGTTTAACTTTGCGATTTTGTTATGTTGAGCCTTTAGTACCATACGTATGCCGTATTTGAAGAAGGGAGAATAGCTTACCGCTGTATAACTTGGAGATCTGCTCGAAAATTTAATCGAGCCTTAACTCAGTAGCAAGGTTGTTGGCTTTCTTATCACGCAATCCAGGTTCGAATACTATTGTGGTATGTACTGAAGGAAAAAATCTATCCCAGCCTGATTATTTTCTTTTATTTGACAGGTCGCTCAAGTTCGGTGGTATAGGAACCGTAATTGGCCATGAACTATCGCATGCGTTTGACGATGAAGGTAAAATACGTTGAACATGTTTCTATTACAGACCGTTTTAAATTTGCATGCTGAGTTATCACATTACTCAGATTCTGGATTATGATAAATTTTCCTTTCAGTGGTTTCAAATTTTAATTTTTCCACTACTTACTATTTCAGGAAGAAAATATGATGAGAAAGGTCGTTTAATTCAATGGTGGGATTCTTCTGTGATTAAAAACTTCAAGAAGATCGCCGATTGTATCAGGGCCCAATATTCGAGCTACAAGATATATGGTCGACATGTAAGTCTGGGTTCAACTCCTTACTTTGAATATAAATGTCCAATTTGATTTGTAATGCAAAGGAATTATAGGAAGACATTGGCCAACGCCATTGCTAGAGCTTTGCTTTTTTATGACCTTTAAGAAATTCAACATAAAGACTACACTTTGACAAAATTCGGCTTACTAATATTATGAAATTGATTAACATCTAACGAGACAAGTGCACTTCATTTATCCTGATCTTGCTCTTCAGATACTGTTCTAACAGAAAACGTTTGGACAATTTTCCTCCTCGGGGTCCTGTAACTTGTCTGGAAGTAAGTACAGGTAAAACTACGAGATCTGTGGAGAGGAATCGAATTTCGAATGCTTCATCGTTCGAAAAGATCTTGATTTCTCTGCTGTCTCTGCAACATGATTTCTTGCAACATAGGCTTTTTTGAACAATTGTTAACTTATCTAGGCTTTATGCGTTTAAACCTATACCTTCCTTGACACTTTATTGCTATGCATATTTTATCGGCTGTGTTTGAACTTTTCTTAATATAGCAGTCTTTTTTATGAATTTTGAAACCCAAGCTTATCATTTGGTCCATAACCTCGTATAAAGACGTTTGTCATACCTATTTTGCTTTCATATTATGGAGCTACGGTATTGTGGATTACATTTCTCGTATTTCTTTCAGATGAATGGTAACTTGTCATGCGGTGAGAATATGGCCGACAATGGTGGTGTAAAATTAGCATACAATGCATACAAGGCATATACAGAGGAATACCCATACCAGAAACGGTTACCGGGTTTAGAGCATCTTACTCATGACCAGCTTTTTTTCATTGCCTTTGCGAAGGTAAGAGCTGTAATTCAATATCCCAAATATCTTTTTCTTAGCACAACTGGAAATCGTTCTTATCTTATTCTTTTTTACATTGCCTACAGTATATTCGGACCACATTTTAGCTACTTATTTTACCAAACCAGCCGTATATATAGCTATTGAAATTTAATAATTTTCAACTCATAAACCAACAACAGAATTTTTTGGCTTTGCTTTTGCTCTGTTTTCAAGATGGCTACCTCACAACACGGCCATAGCTGCAGTTGATTCCTTTCACGAAACAATCAGCACAGTGCTTTCGGTATTTTGTGGGATACAACAAAGAAATTTGATACTCAGACTACTGCCAGAGGCCTTTGTGCTAAACTTTGACCAGATCTGGGAGGATAATCTCAAAGCAGATCCTAACTTCCCAGTCACATGTGCAAGAGGGGGATGGAGAGGAACAAAGGGGGCTAGCAATGGTTTTCCAGAAGACTGGAAACAATCGCTGACCGTTGTCGCAAGAAAAACCTGCATCGATTTATCCGAGCAACTTGCGTTGCGGTGCGAAAACCTAGATAAATCTAAGTGGGTGGACCTTATACATCAAAGCAAGTTCATTTCAAACAAACGTCGTCCATCACATGAGAATAGGGTAGCCATTGGGCAGTTTCAGAAACTGTTGCCCTTTGCAGTCAGTGGCGTTACTTCCTTAGAGCATATCCTGGATGTTTTCTACGAAAACAAGGATATCTGTGCTACTTAGGAAGCTTACACAAGGAATGTACCAGATCGTACATTAAAGAAAAGACATGAGGAATGCGAAGCAAAAGAGGCTAGATGAAGGAAATTTTGGTGCAGGTGATTAGGAGCAACAGCAAGAGCAGGTGACTGTCGAAGATGCGAATCAATTTGAAATTATCGATGGAAATTTCCTTGAGGAAGAAACAATCAAGGAAGGAACAGCAAGTCTCAAGATTTCCTGACAGTGATAGGCAGTACAGGTCTGGAAGATGCTCTTCCTCAAGCAATGGTCCTCTTAGAGATTGCTGCAGTAACACCGCTGACGAGTGTCCATTGCGAGAGAGTCTTCAGCAGAATGAAGAGAGTCTTTTCATCTTCAAGATCCTGCATGCTTCAAAAGGGGAAAGCACACCTTGTATTTCTGCAAGTTGAACACACGTTGCTGAGATGGCCGAACAAACAGCCAGGAATTTTCAAAAATAATGTCACGCGGTTCAAAGGGCGTAATCAAAAACGATTTGAAAGATTTTCTAGAAAATAATATTTTGTAATATTCATATTCCTTGTATTCAGTAATGTTTTGTGTGAAGATGTGACCTTTAGAGAATAAACATTTATTGCCTCTGGTCTTCATAGTATCGGCCAGCTGTACATGACGAATACGATGATAAAATACTGTCATTTTTGTAGGAATAAACATCATATTTAGACTAAATAACACTTTGGAAAAATGTGCTTTTGCGAAAAAATGGGCGTTTCCAATGGCCTGAACGGCGTGGCCCAAAAAAATACTCCGGGGGCAAGCCCCTGGAACCCCATGTTTTAGGACTAATAGCAACTTATTTTAGCTCCGCACCGCCCTGCTTTCAATCTATTTCTAAGGAACATTCAATATTTTTTAGAAACATTCAATGTCAATGGCATAACATGCCACAGTTTTGGCGCCCTCTTAACACAGGGACGGGGGATATTGGGAACGATAGAAATCTCTTACAGGAGGAAAAAGGGAATCTAAACCAAACAAATTTTACAATAGAGCTTGATTAGACTTAAAGTAACCTTTTTGCAATTAAAAACAATTCTGATGAAACGCGGAATATAAAACCTCTAGATGGGGCAAGGTATCTTTTCTCGTTTCTCTTTTTTAACTAGTTTTTTTCTTTTTTCGATAATTTATGTCAAATGCATTTCTTTACAGCGAGTCACCTGAAGGTTTTATTCCTGTAATTTACGAGCCGCTTCTTCAATCAATTTGAAATCTATTGAAAAGATGGGTTTTTTCAGTAAACAATGTTGATACCATGGACACACACTTTGCTGTTTGTTAGACCATGGTTTTTAGTGAAAGGTTACGCAATCGCTCGAGAAATCAGTTCAACTCAGTAGCGATGTCGTAGCATGCCTAATACCTTTGCTATAAATTTGATTAAAATTCGCAATCTGATAAGAAATAAGGCTTTAAAGGAACCAAGCAATATGTGCTTAAATGTTTTAGGATGAGGGATGATGTATAAGGGGTGATGTGGAGGGGTAATGTGTAAAGAACATTTTCACAAGCGGATAGAGCATACACCCTTTGGGTAGAACATAGAAAATTCTTACTTAAAATCCTTTGTGATCCATTTTTAATGCTGTGATTAATTTGACTGGATATCAAATTTTAGATGCCCGTCTTTATTTTCAGATATGGTGTTTGATAGAAAGCGAGGCATCAGTTATAAAACGTATTTTCACAGATCCTCATAGCTACCCTCCATTCAGGTAACTATTCTTTTTTATTTTCTGGTTACTGCATTTTAAAGTCTATGCCTAAGACTGCTCTATCTTAAAACGTATAAAAATAATTAGTTCGACCGAGTTAGTAGCATGTTTTTCACTGGCGTAAGCATAAGTGATAATGTCTGCCAAATATATTGCCTCTTGTTCCCCAAGTGACAAAATAGAAAATATTGTTCAATATGTTGAAGAAATATCCTGATTAGTGACTTTCCTTAAGTTATTTTAATACTATAATCTAGATACCTGATAAAAATCCCAGGTGGACAGATTTAATAGTGCTTATATCTATGTACCAATCATCATCTATAGTGAATCTTATCATGGGCAGAGATCCCTTAATCAAAGTATTGATAACATTAACTTGGGTTTCCACACTAGTGGGTTCTGTTACTGTACCAATCGTGCACTTTGCCAAACATTTTTGAAACTTGGCATGGCAATAGATGTGTATGTTGGTAGCCAAAAATCGATGAGACCCAAATTCAGGGTGTGCGCTGGACCAAGTTACAGACATGCATGTGATGACGTCATCACTCCCATCCTGCTACGCAATGATATCGGCCAGACTTAGATATTTCTGCGCCAATTGATAGCAAACGTCATTGGAAATAACTTTTATAAGAAAAGCGCGGTTCAAAAATACGCTTTAGCTATAATTTTTAGATATAATTTTTAGCTATTCAGTCTAATAGGGTGAGGAATCCGGGGGTAATATTTTTCATGCTGTACAAGAATTAATCCAACATTTCAAAAAATATAGCAAAAGCGATTTAAAATTTATTTCAACAAAAGGTATCGTTTCCAAGCATCGTGTGTCAATGTTTCTCAGATTCTACATACCAAATGTATTTTTCACAAAGGATGGGGTCTTGGGTAATACGCAAAGCGGTACGCGAGCATTCATTCCCTTGTCGCTGCACGGGACTGTGGCCAAGCATGACCGCCGCTGCGCAATCGCTTAATCTCGTGGTCGCTTCACGGGACTACATGACCAAGCCGGGCCGCTAGTACGCAATTGTTCAATCCATTTGTCGCTACACAAGACTGCATGGCCAAGTATGGCCGCTAGTACACAATCGTTCAATCCGGTTGTTGCTACACGGGACTGCATGGCCAAGCATGGCCGCTAGTACACAATCGTTCAATCCGGTTGTTGCTGCACGGGACTGCATGGCCAAGCATGGCCGCTAGTACGCAATCGTATAATCCATTTGTTGCTACGCGGGATCTCTACTTCTACTTTCTTTCTTTTGTGGGTTCTCATTCTTCTCTTTTCTCTTTCTTTTCTCTGTCATCCCATTTGGTAGCAATTCCTAGGTGAGGTCTGGTCCCATCAGTCTTGATTCAGAGCTAGGTCTGGGGTTAGGTGTGATTGGCGGGAACGCTCCGCGTCCTGTGGCCGAAAACCGGGTGTTCCATTGGCCAATCACCTGGCAGTAAAAGGTTTATTCAGGCAGGAAAACAGGGCAATGCACACAATGCCCAATTTTCCTGCCACCTCTTCCTGTGGGTCTAAGGAATTAAATGGTGGCTAAAAATTGTTTAACCAATGTTAATTGCTATGACAACACAGGTCCACCCGCGTGCTCACGTGTGAGGCACTTGAGCGTTTCTTCCACTGTCGTCCTTCCTCGTCGTAGGTTGTGACAGCGAAGAGTTCAAGAATTCAAGAGTGTGTCCTAAATCCTTTCAAATAGGTCACGTGAATCAGTTGTGAAAGACCCCTTCCGTCGTGAAAAATTCATTTTTCGTGTAACTAAGAGACATCAACCCATCGACACACGATTCTTCAAAACCATACTTTTAAATTGCTGGTTACTTTCTGGTTGCTTTTTGAAATGTTTGACTGATACCTGTACAGTATTGAAAACATTACCCGCGGAATCTTCTCGCAAAAAAACATGTATTTTTGAGCCGCACTATTCTTATAAAAGTTATTTTCAATGACAGTTGCTATCTATTGGCACAAAATACTTAGGTTTGGCCCATATTACTTTGTAGCAGCATGGGAGTGATGACGTCATCACATACAGGTCTGTAAGTTTGTCCAACGCACCCCTGAATGTGGGTCTCATCGATTTTCGGCTACCAACATACACATCCATTGCCATGTCAAGTTTCAAAAATTTTTGGCAAAGTGCACGATTGGCCCATTTTCTGACAGTAACAGATCCCACTACTAGGTATTGCTTTAGATCTGTCATTATCTTTCAAAGCCCAATGTCAATGACAATACCCTATGTCAAAAAGCTGGTCAAAAACTTCATGCTCTTGCTCGTATATCCCGCTACATGGACACCGAAAACTACAACAGTTAATGAAAGCATTTGTGTTATCCCACTTAATCTACTGTTCCCTTGTTTGGATGTTTCTTGACAGAACGTTAAACCACAGAATAAGTCAAGTTCAGGAGAGGGCTTTGCGCATTGCGTACAAAGACAATGAAAATGACTTTGGTTTTCTCCTGGAGCAGGCAAATTCGGTACCAATCCATGTAAGAAACCTACAGTTGGCTTATGACAAAAATTTTTTAAACAAAATCCAATTTAAATCCACATTTCATGAATGATATATTCGTGCAGCGCAATATTAGCTACATTCTAAGGCATGCACTGACGCGTAACTCCCAAAGGTGCCAACCTCGTCCTTTGCATTTGAAACTATAGCCTACCTTGGAAATAAACTGTCGCAGTTATTGCAAAAACAAATAAAACAGTCAAACACCCTTCCTATTTTCAACAGAGCTCTATACCGGGGTGAACTTGTTAGCCCACCGTTCCCCGAGGAAGTATTTTTCGAGTTGGTGGAGTCTGGTACCAGGTCGGTAGAGTTCAGCTTCAACAACGAGATGCACCGGCAAATGGACTGAGTCGTTGTTGGTTTCTACGAAGGTCAACTTTTATCTTCATCGAATCCTCCGGTTTATTTTCGATATGTTGATTTCACGTTCGCCATTTTGAACCTTGAGGACGTTATTTGGGATTTTTTCCGCAAGAAGTTCGCAAGTTTTTCGGCTGACAAGAAGTACGGTCCGCAAAAGTGCCCTGTTTTCTTTAAAAATGCCGTGACTTGGCAACGTTTGCTTGCGATTCGAAGTTCAAATAAAAAAGACCTTGTTTCGCTGCTACCAACCCTTGGTTGGATTTTAGCACTCGGAAATTTCTGCGATCCATCAAAAGGATGGCGTGACTACCTCGCCGAAAAGTTTTTTTATTTACGAATTTTCGTGCCTGGGTAATGCCAGATACGTAGGCTACACTCCCCAGAGACTAGGAGACAGGGTAAAACAGGATGTTCCTACCAACATTCGTAACCAAAATTTTCAGCAAAGGGAGCAACCACCCCGGAAATCCAGGCAATAACCCACCCTTAAACATGATTCTGTCATTGGACAGCATTTACTAGATCATCCGGAATGTGCGGAAAATCACAACGAGGATTTTTTTTTCGAGTAATTAGCAGGGCTAGATCCTCATTTCCTCTCAGCGTTTTGGATTCTTTCCACATCAGAACCAAAAAGCCGGTTCTGTGTACACAGAAGAAGTTCGTTTATCACTAGGACTCTCTTCATGTTTCTTTCCGTCGAAAGCTGATTGGTGTTTAAAGCACAAATCCAATTCAGCTTTTCTTCCTGATTGGTGCATGTGGGTATAAAATCCGCCTTAGTTTATTGTTTCGGTCTGTTTCTGACATTCATACTCAGACGAAAAAATCTTTTAGAAAAATATTCCGCTGTTTATTGCAATATTGCAGTTTCAGTTTTCAGTTTTTTTTGCTTATTTCGCGCCTAAAGAAAATTTGTTGAAATCCTTTTTTGCA
>JACTAT010000298.1:557997-591000 GCA_014526335.1 Chrysaora quinquecirrha
AAAACTAGAATTTAATTTTTAAGTGGGGCTGTCCTGTTCTCCACTCTGGAAAATAGGTAAACTTCTAACAATCATTGTTTCTACTGTTTTATCCAAAATTGCACACCAAAGTTCTTGAAGCAGGTTAAGCTTTTGCACCCAGTTAAGTTTAAGCCCTTATAAATTTTTAACGCTCTGAAGATCAATAAAACCAGCGCTTAGAGAGAGTAAAAGTTTACGTACACCTAGAAAGACAAAATTTTAAAAGCTCTCTATCTAGCTAGTACAGTTTGCACTGCTCCTAAATTGCAAGTCTAATAACATGCATTGCAGGTGTTATTTTGCAATTCTAGGTTGGAATATCAGGGGCCGCACCAAACCCCTGCTATAGATCATTTCGTTATGATGTCACACCGCATTAAAATTTTTCGAAATCACATGATATCGAGTTTTCGATATTAAAATCTTATAAAGCAGCCAAAACTTAGTATAGACACAAAGTTTCACTGTCCTAGCGGTTGTGTTCTTCATTTTATTAGCATCTAAAGTTCACGAGTTCATAAAGGCTTTGACCGCAAAAAGTGAACTTGGTGAAACTTTTTACCCCACACGGTCAAAGCCCTTATAAATTTGTAAACTTTTCACACTCGTAGAATCGATAATACACGTGCTGAGGTAGTAAAACTTTGCACCTAGACTAATTTTTGGGTGCTTTATACGATTTTTGCACCGAAAGATTGATATCTTATGATTTCGAAAAATTTAAATTATACGGAAATGATTCATGCAGTGTATATGCATGTGCCCAATTTATTGGAAATTGGTTTTGGTCAGTGCAGGTAAGATTTGTGAATTTGCAACATGTACACTGTTAAAGCCGGGGTTTTGAAGCGGCAGCCCCCAATAGACCACATGCTTAACAATGCTAACTGCAGTTGAACCGGTTATCTTCATATCCAAAATTTTCTGATATCAACAAAAAATCACCCTCGTGGGGCCGGGCCTAAATAAAATATAGTCTAGACTAGAAATAACCGTAAAAAAGACGAGAGGTCTTTTACCTACCTTCTATTTTTCATCAAATTACATCAGCAAGGGTTGGCAATAGTTTCAAAATTTAAAACAACAATAGGAATTACAATCAAAGGAGACCAGAATAGTTAGAAAATTGCCTTCTAAATCGTTGTGTTCACTGATCTCAATCAAAAAAGAAATATTTTTCAGAATCAGTTGTTGAGTTGCTTTGTGAACTGTGGTTGGTCTGTTGCGTTCCCAATGCGCATGCTCTAAACTTGGAAAGTTAGGAAGACAAAAGACTCAACTGCTCAGGAGGATCTCATTAATTATTCATACCGAGCACTTTTTATGTGCGAAGGATGAGCACATGATGTCGGGATGTGATGTCACGGATACAGGTATAGACCTACCTACCTACCTACCTACCTGCAATCATCGCCATTAAATATTGGGGACAGTATGTTATAAGTATGTTTCACCTTAAAAACCCCGTCCCATTGCAACATATTTGGGTAATTAGATCCCCCTCCCCCCTGTTGGGACCACTGTCAACATCGATTTCAGACTGTCTGAATTTTGCGTAATCACAGCAAAACAGAAGGTCAGAAAATCTGTTATAAACAGTAACGGGAGGGTTGAAGATTTACATAAAGCAGTCTGCATTATGTTGTCTCGAGACTAATCTAACCATAAACTGAAAACTTTTCATCAAGGCTCATAAACTGACTCCACCGTTTAGCAGTGAATTATTACGAAATTCAGAAAATGAAACGCATTATGCAGGCTTTGGCTTGATGTACTTGCTCTCAAGTGTTGTTGATCTTCACAACAGAAAACGGAAGAATTCTAAAATAAGCATAATTGGCATTGTTATTTGATGGACTGCAAATTTGAATAAGGAGCAACCAAGCAGGATGCCAAGTTCTACAGTTCTCCATCTTTATCTACCGCATAAAAGTGGAATAAATCAAGTCCAAATAATTTTCCCGTACTTCTCGCTATCCGACAATACATTTCTGGGGGCATTTCATGTTATAGAATAATTCTCCCGTTTTGTCATTCCTTCTGAGTTCGTTTTCTGACACTTCTCCACTCTCTGTAGTAAGTAAACAATCCAGCTGGTGAAAGCCTATCTTTAAAAACAGGTGGAGACAGTGGTGTAGAGCTGGAAAAATAACTAGGGGGCTCTATGTTTTTGTTAATCCGAAAATACCGTGTCCTGATTTCGCCGGATAGAAACTATTTTATCGAAAACTATAGTATCCAAAATGACTTAACCTTGAAGCAATGTGTAATATGGTTGCAAGGAAAATAAAGTATCTAAGAATGATTAATATTCTGATATCACAAGGGCATTCATGTTTTTGGAGAAAGAAAGACAATAACACTAAGAGATTGAGCACAAACTAGGTGCTTTCGCTCAGATAAACAAAATAACTAGGGGGGCTGTAGCCCCCCCCCCCCAAACGCTTGAAAAAAATAACTAGGGGGGCTGAGCCGTGAGAAATATACTTTGCCATGCATTAGCAGTCGAACTCTGTTAAAAATCTTAAAGTAGACATGAAATAAGACAGAATTACAAAGTTAAAAGTGCAGTCTTTCAAGAAACGAGGAGATATTTACATTTGAAGATGGAGAATCTCTTAGTGTTATTGTCTTTCTTTCTCCAAAAACATGAATGCCCTTGTGATATCAGAATATTAATCATTCTTAGATACTTTATTATCCTTGGACTTAATGAAACAAGAATTGATAGTAATACGAAGGACTTGGATATTAGAATTGATGGTTACGATGTTTACCGTGATGACAGGAATACTAGCGGCGGAGGAGTGGCTATCTATGTTAATCATAACATCCCACATATTTATAGGGCCGATATCAAGGACCCAAAATTAGAAATAGTGGGGATAGAGATAACCCCGTTGCAAGGAAAAAACTTCATCACGCTATGTTGGTATAGACCCCCAACTTCTGATAATGATAAAGAAACGTTTGAAGCTCTCACCAACTTACTTTCCAAACTTGATGCAGAAGGAAAGGAGATTATACTTTTTTGGGGACACAAATTGTGATTTTAAAAAGGCAATCGAAGGCCCAGCGAAAGAACTAAAATCTATCTACACCGAGTTTCAATTTGAACAGCAAATCAACGAGTATACCAGAGTTGCTGCCGTTGTTAACAGGGATGGATCGTCCAGAGTGACTAAAACGTTGATCGATCATATTGCCACAAACCGCCCAGACTATATCCTTAGATCTGAGGTGCTGAAAATAGGCATGACAGATCACTACCTTGCACTAATCCAAAGAAAAATCAATGCAAAAAGGCTCTTAAATAGACGAACCAAAATAGTAGAGTCTCGAAGCCTTGCAAATTACAACAAGGACCTTTTCTTGAACGATCTTTCATCTATAGATTGGGACCTTGCTTTTGAAGCCGCCGCCGGTAACCCTGACATCATGGTTCAAATATTCCACGATCTTTTCGGTTCTATTCTTGATGCTCATGCTCCACTTAAACGTAGGAAAGTTTCTAATAGAAATGCACCCTGCATTACGATCACGATTAAAAATCTAATGAGAGAGCGTGATCGAGTCAAGAAAAGAGCCGAAAAAGATCACAGTCTATGCCAATGGTCAAGGTATAAAAAACTCAAGAACAAGGTAACGAGTGAACTGCGAAATTGTGTCCAAGACTACTACCACAAATTAATTGAAGAAAACTCTGGTAGTCCAAAGGCCATGTGGAAGACGATAAACAGGGTATTAAACAAAACTAAAAATACTGCACCTGTTAATTCTGTCACATCAAATGGTCACAAGTTGGATCGCCCCAATGAAATAGCCGAGGCATTTAATGATCATTTTGTGACCATTGGCCCTAAACTAGCAAGTAAAATCAAGGTCAAGGCACAAGATGACCCCATAACTTACGTCAAAGATTTGATGAGACACAAATCCTTTCCCACGTTCAAGTTTAAGAAAGTTGACGTTTGTTATGTCAAACATGAAATAAATAGATTAAAGAGCTCGAAGTCACCAGGGCCTGATAAAATTCCTATCAAAATTCTTAAGGACACGATAGAAATAGTAAGTGGACCTCTAACGACAATATTTAACACGTCTCTAGAAACGGGTGTCTTTCCAGCTCCTTGGAAACTTGCGAGAGTAACACCAATCTTTAAAGCAGGCCAGAAATCAGAGTTATCAAATTATAGACCAATCTCTGTTGTCTCGATATTATCTAGATTGCTGGAAAAAGTTGCCCATGACCAACTTTTTACTCATATGAAGAATAATGGCCTTTTCTCAGATAACCAGTTCGCGTTTCGTAAGGCACATAGCACGTTAACATCGATACTTAATATCACCGAAGCTTGGTTCAGGAACATAAATGATCGTGAAACAAATATAAGTGTGTTCCTTGATTTAAAAAAAAGCATTCGACACTGTCGATCATGGTATCCTACTATCTAAGTTATCCATCTATGGGGTCTCCAATCTTGAACACAACTGGTTCCACTCATACTTGACTGAACGAGAGCAGTATTGCCACATTGAAAGCCACGCATCTAGAAAAAAGCTGCTTCAGTGTGGAATCCCACAAGGGTCGTGTCTGGGTCCCTTACTATTCATCATCTACATGAATGATTTTGAGAAATGCCTGAAAAAATCAATCCCCAATCTATACGCTGATGATACAAGCATTTCCTTTGCCTCATCAGAGATTGATGAACTCTTTAACGACATCAAAGACGAACTTGATCTTATGTCATCCTGGATGAGACAAAATAAACTTAGCTTGAACGCAGAAAAAAGCGAGTTTATGCTGATAGGGCACCCACGACAACTTAAAGCAACAATAGACTTTCCCGACCTTGAACTGAAAAACGAAAAGCTGGGCAGAGTTCGAAAAACCAAATATCTCGGCCTTGTTATAGATGAGAGCATGAACTGGGAAGATCAGATCTCGTCTATGAAAAGAAAAATGAAAAACGGTCTGGGAGCATAATCTAAACTAAAGAATATTCTCCCCCAGTCTAACCTAGCAGTCATTTACCGAGCTCTAGTAGAAAGCCATCTGAGATATTGTAATGTTGTCTGGGGACATCTGCCAGATACAAAACTAGAGTCTCTTCAAAGACTGCAAAATAGGGCTCGCAGACTTATTGAAAATGGCAAATTCAAAGATGGTTGGGTCTGTGATTGGCTAAACGTAAAAAACCTAATTAAGTTTGATAGGCTAATTGCAACTTATAAAGTGAAAAATGAACTCTGCCCAGAAAACCTGAAGAATATATTCACCACGAGATCGACCATTTCGAGATACAATACACGAAAAATTGAAGATTTTGAAATTCCCCGACTTCGTTTAGAATATTGTAAGAAATCCTTTAAATACCAGGGAGCAACTACTTGGAATGAGATGCCAAAAGAGATAAGAGATTCTGCCTCACTATTTTCCTTCAAACGAAACCTGAAGGAATTTTTGAGGTAATGACCCAAACACGACCCCTTGGAAGAGCAGCTTTTTTATTTTTCTTATTGAAAATTGTATATTAGTAGCATAACCTTTTTTTCTTGTATTGCTGAAAGGGCATTGTGTTAAAATAAAATAAAATGAAATGAAATGAAAGAACGATGGGGAGAACTGTGTGGAGAACTGTCAGTTTCTTAGATGTCAAGCTCTCTCCTCCGCAGCGGCAGACGCATCGCTTGAATCCTATATTACTAATATGCAGTTATGCAAATGAGGTTGCCCCATTGTTATGGCCCTTTGTTCGATTACACAAGAAAGGCTTTTTCCCTGGGCCACCTAGAGATGCGCTTTTTTCTTTAATCGATTCCGTTTCTGGCCGGACACTGTTTAAAGATTTTGCTAAGCGTTTTGAAACCTAGAAGTTGGTTAAAATTTCAATTTTCTCTCGGCTCAAAAAAGTTTTGATTTTGATGGCGGCCATCTATTATGTTCTTTTCACCACACGTACATTGAATCTTTTCCGTGCAACTCTCAGGGGTTTATTCAATGACTTGTGGCTTCAAAAGCCTGGATTCCATACAGAATCTTAACTGTCGTGCGACTACCGCATAATCGTGAGACGTGAGAATTTCTTTTCGTACGATTATCGCAGGACCACAAATACAAATGGTGACATATTGGTCGTAAAAGAGCCTCCACGATTACATTACTACGATTTAGTTGTCATGTAGTCTTTCTTACAAGATATTTTGATATATTAAAATGAAATACGCTTTCCAGACAATGGATACCTTTCCCAACGGTATATTTGTTGGCAGCGTGCGATTGTGTCTTATCTCTCAACTTCACGCTCAAATACAATACTATATTACTGTTGTGAACAAAAAAGGCTTTTCCCACTCCAGCGATGTAAAAGCTTTTTATGTCAACAAAAGTCCCAAGACGAAAGTAGAATTTTAAGAGTTAAGAATGAAATTTCAAAGAACATGAGAGTTTCTGGTGATTTTTCAAGGATTTTCTGCCACTTAATAGATGATTCCAGGTGAATTGGACATTTCAGGGTGGTTTTGGGTGCTTTTCATCAAGTTATGCTCCGTTTTGAGTGCTTTTGGCTGGTTGTGGGCAATTTTGGGTTGTTTCGCGTTTTTGTTAAGTAGGTTTTCACGTTTTCAGGGGTCAAAGGACGTCAAAGGACACTAGGAGACTGTAATTCATTTTGGAATCTTACTCATATTCTTTCCGTTTTCAAGAAGAGTTGTTGCTTTGATTATTTCCATGAATCGCCACATTAAACTTTGTGTTTTACTGTTTCAATGCATATGAAACACTACTAAGAGGCCATAGATTTTACGGGTTTCAAGTTGAATGTTCCTTTGAAAATTCAGAGCACAAACACACAAAGTGAAAATCGTTTTGATACAATGAGATATTTATTGTTCATGACGGACATTTAAAATTAAAGTCTGCGATGAGATACGGATAGGATTTTCGAATTTACGCTGCAGTAATACTACTTATTTTGCGTCTTAAGTTGGCACAAAAGCGTTTGGAGTATTCTAAGTAGATCTGGCAATTTGGTAGCAAAAAATTTCATTAATCATTTACCATCGAACTGTTTGACTTTTATTAAGGCTGTTAATAATAGGATTTTCGAGTGCAGACAGGGCATAGAAACGTTGCATTATAATTCAAGTAGATGAAACACAGTCAGAGATACCCTTAACCTCCGTGACTCACTGGCTCACTACCCCACCCAAAGCTTTGTTTTATAAAACTTGACTTATATTTGACCTTCAGCTTTCATATTTTAATGATCATGATGATGATGATTTTGATGACATGAAAGTAATGATGATTGTGATGATGATGATGCTGATGATGATGATTATTATTATTATTTTGATGGCACGATGATGATGATTTTGATGGCATGAAAGTAATGATGATTACGATTATGATGATGATGATTATTGTTATTATTATTATGATTTTGATGGCATGATGATGATGATGATGAGATCTAATGATGATTACGATTATGATTATGATGATAATTGTGAAGATGGTAACAGTGATGATGAGGATGATTCTAATTGTGATTATAATGTTATAGTTAATGATGGCGATAATGATAATTTTGACGGTGATGATTGCCATTAAAAGTAGACTAGCTTTTTAACTTGACGCCCGCGATGCGGGCGTGCTTCTTACATTGACACCCCCGATGCGGGTGTGTTTTTACCTTGACACCCGCGATGCGAGTGAATATTAGTACCAGTTTAGCCTTGGAAAGACAAGATACCACTCAGCTACCTTTTAACTTGCTGCCTTTTAACTTGCAGCCTTCTGAACTTTCGCTAGAGTCCGGGGAGGTTGTGGGATGCCATGGGAGCTAACCTCCCCGGACTCTAGCGAAAGTTCAGAAGGCTGCAAGTTAAAAGGCAGCAAGTTAAAAGGTAGCTGTGTGGTATCTTGTCTTTCCAAGGCTAAACTGGTACTAATATTAACCCGCATCGCGGGTGTCAAGGTAAAATTGTGATCTACAGAACGGTTCTAAAGATGCATTTGAATGATAAAGGTATTGCTTCTGCAGCTGAAAAATGTGTACCGTTGCCTCTTATGCTTTTGCGATGTCGGAAAGTGAATTACGGCCTTTTTCAAAGGATTCCTTCACTTTTCAATGAATTTTCACATTTTGCAAAAATTTTGGCACTGACCCCCAAAAGCCCCCCAAAATATAAAGTCATTCCTCCTATTTACAATAAACATCACTTGAGTCTTTTGAGTCTTTCCATTCTTGAGAAAAACACAATTTTAGATTTCTGCTCTTGCTCAGACAATCATCGCCAAAAATATTGGGGTCAGTATGTTATAAGTATGTTTCACCTTTAAAACCTCGTCCCATTACAACATATTGGGTAATTAGACCCCCTCCCCCCGACTCAATGTTGGGACCACTGTCAACATCGATTTCACCAACATTGAGTCGGGGGAGGGGGTATGCGTCTTTAGAGCGAGAATTTTACAAAAGTGCGAAGTGTCCCAGCCTTTTTGGCGAGGATTGTACCTAAGACGCTCTTTTTTGTCATAATGTAACAATAGATTGACCGAAAATTTACGTAAGTAAACTTTGAAGTCACCGCAAGTGTCACCATTAGTGGTATCATTAACAAAAATCAATTACTTGACAATGAACACCAATTAGCTTCATTTGCTACTGTGGCGCACTGGTCTAAACCAGCGCTTTCTTGAAGTAGAGGTCTTGAGATCGATCCCCGTTTCACGGTACTCTCAATACTTTTTATGCTCGTTTGGTTTTGATTTTCATGTTTTCATATTTGAATTTTTTATTGTAGCAACTCTATCCGTTTACGCCCTTCACCAAAGTTTTCCATTTTTTGATCTTCAATTTCAATAGTTTCGTTTACTCTTTTATGCTTTCCCGGTCCGTAGGTGCGGTGCATAACAGCAAATAACTACCATGAAAAGAATACATATGGATTATATTTGCATTTTTTTAATGGAGATCTGTCCCTCAATTTTGGATCAAAAATTTTTCAGGCTGATATAATTATGACAATCGTATAATATTTCAAATACATTGAATATGATTGAGCGAAAATCACGGCTAGGCTTAATTTACATGAATTGTGCGTGAAAGTCGACATCAACATGTTTTCGAATGGCAATCAACTATTAAAGTAGCTATTAGTGGTGATTACTCATGGGCAATTAGGTAGGGAGATGGTAGATTGTTTGTTTATGCAGCCAGCCAGGGTCTCGACAATCTTCAGTTAAGATGTCGATAAACTTGGCAAGAGTTTCTATTACATACGCCACAAGCTCTCTCCGTTCTCTCCTCTTTATTGAAAATAACACAAAAAATCTTAAAACTTTAGGAAATATTTTAACTTGACGCCCGCGATGCGGGCGAGCTTTTTACCTTGACACCCGCGATGCGGGTGAGTTTTCACCTTGACACCCGCGACGCGGGTGAATATTAGTTCTAGTTTAGCCTTGGAAAGACAAGATACCACTCAGCTACCTTTTAACTTGCTGCCTTTTAACTTGAAGCCTTCTGAACTTTCGCTAGAGTCCGGGGAGGCTAGCACCCCATGGCATCCAACAGCCTCCCCGGACTCTAGTGAAAGTTCAGAAGGCTGCAAGTTAAAAGGCAGCAAGTTAAAGGAGGCTGTTGGATGCCATGGGGTGCTAGCCTCCCCGGACTCTAGCGAAAGTTCAGAAGGCTGCAAGTTAAAAGGCAGCAAGTTAAAAGGCAGCTGAGTGGTATCTTGTCTTTCCAAGGCTAAACTGGTACTAGTATTCACCCGCATCGCGGGTTTCAAGATAAAAAGCTCGCCCGCATCGCGGGCGTCAATTTAAAAAGCTAGTCTACTTGTAATGGTAAACACATAAGAGAATTAATAAAGGGTATTAAATTGTGGACAAAAGAACATTATCATCATCATCATCATCATAGTTATCATCACCGTCAAAATTATCATTATCGCCATCATCAACTGTAACATTATAATCATCATTAGAATCATCTTCATCATCATCGTCAACATAATCATAATCATCATCAGATCATCATCATCATCATCATTATCATCATGCAATCAAAATAATAATAATGATAATCATCATCACCATCATCATCACAATCATCATTATCTTCATGTCATCAAAATCATCATCATCATCGTCATTATAATATGAAAGGTGAAGGTCAAATATAAGCCAAGTTTTATAAAACAAAACCTTGGCTGAGATAGTGAGCCAGTGAGTCACGGAAGTAAAAGGTATCTCTGACTGTGTTCCATCCACTTGAATTCTAATGCTACGTTTCTATGCCCTGTCTGCACTCGAAAATCCTATTATTAACAGCCTACATAAAAGTCAAACAGTTCGATGGTAGATGCTTCATGAAAATCTTTTGCCACCAAATTTCCAGATCTACTGAGAATATTCCAAACGCTTTTGTGTGAACTTCAGACGCAAAATTAGTAGTATTACTGCTGCGTAAATTCCAAAATCTTATCCGTATCTCATCGCAGACTTTAATTTTAAATGTCCTTCATGAACAATAAATATCTCACTTTATCGGAACGATTTTCATTCTGTGTGTTTTCAAAGGAACATTCAACTTGAAACCCGAAAATTTATGGCCTCTTAGTAGTGTTTCATATGCATTGAAACAGTTAAACACAAAGTTTAATGTGTCGATTTATGGAAATAATCAAAGCAAGAACTCTTCTTGAAAACGGCAAGAAAATGAGTAAAATTCAAAAATGAATTAGTCTCCTAGTGTCCTTTGACCTCCTTTGACCCCTGTAAACGTGAAATGTAACATTCTACGCATGCGTAAATGGGCGTTAACGCTGAGGTCACGAGGTATTTTGTATTTCCATATCCACCCAGTGCCTTCTGGCTCATTCTATCAGTTATCGTGTCTGCTTAGTGAAAGTCTGTCTTGTCTAATTCGTTAGTAAAATTTTATTCGAAATGTCTGCATCTCCAAGAGGTAGTAATGAGGACTCTGACCTTATGAAGTTTTCAAACAAAGAGTTGAAGCGTCGTTGTGAAGATCATGGATTGCGTTCGGTTGGGAAAAAGCACACCCTGGCCGCTCGCCTCCTATCCTATTATCAGAATAATGGCAGAAGAAGAGCTCCAGCTTCCCCATCTATCTCTGAAACCAGTCAAAGAATTCAATGATGTTGCTGCACCATCTATGAATGAATTGATTCAAGAAGCTCCAACCTGATTCAAGCCTCGAACACCGAGTCAATTCAAACAGGTCATCCAGTTCAACCGACTCTGCCACCGACAGGTAACAGTTCGTTATTATTGCCTACTACTACACCAAAGGGTTGCCTTCCTCCTCTTTCCATCAAAATAATGAAAGCCATTCAGAACAAAGATTTTGCTGATTTTAATTCAATACTTCCTGCTACCTTATATGACCCAAGTATGAACCCAAATCAGCTCACCCTAACATTAAACTCTGAGGGTAATGCAGAAAAGCTGGCAGTAACACAACTTGCTATTTCCAAGCAAAAAATTAATAGTGTTGCTACATGGTTCGAAGCTTGGAATGGTTTCGTGCAAGCTATGGTGAAATTTCACCCAGAATTGGCTCCTGAATTATTGTCATATGAAGAGTCGATTTGTAACTTCCAACGTTTATATCCGGCAACAGCGTGGCTCAAGTATGATACAGCCTTTCGAATGAACACTGGCTTAGATAAGACCCTCTCATGGAGCCGTACGGATGAATACGCATTTAATCGCTTTCTCCGCTGTGCCCATAGCCTACCGCCCCAAACGCCGCCCCAAGTTTCCGGGAACCCCAACACAAACGTTGGTCAACCGCCTAGTTTTGTCCGTTCTGACCTGCGAGACACACAAAAGATCCCTACATGCCGCCATTTCAACTGGGGAAAGTGCACTATCCGTGGTCAATGTCGATTTGAACACAAATGTTCCCGCTGCACTGGCGATCACCCAGCTTCAACCTGCAGCTTTCCAAACAAATTGTCACGTCTGACTCTCTTCAAAGTTGTTTAAAAAAAAATAAATAAATAAAATAAAAAATTAATTAAAACCACCCATAAATGTCCAATTCACCTGGAATCAGCTATTAAGTGGCAGAAAATCCTTGAAAAATCACCAGAAACTCTCATGTTCTTTGAAATTTCATTATTTCATTCTTAACTCTTGAAATTCTACTTTCGTCTTGGGACTTTTGTTGACATAAAAAGCTTTTACATCACTGGGGTGGGAAAAGCCTTTTTTGTTCACAACAGTAATGTAGTATTGCATTCGAGCGTGAAGTTGAGAAATAAGACACAATCACACGCTGGCAATAAATATACCGTTGGGAAAGGTATCCATTGTCTGGAAAGCGTGTTTCATGTTTCATTTTGATATCTCAAAATATCTACTTGTAAGAAAGACTACATCACAACTAAATCGTAGTAATGTTATCGTGAAGGCTCTGCTACGACCAAAATGTCACCATTTGTATTTATGGTCGTGCGATAATAGTACGAAAAGAAATTCTCACGTCTCACGACTGTGCGATAGTCGCACGAAAGTTAAGATTTTGTATGGAATCCAAGCTTTTAAAAGACGCAAGTCATTGAATAAACCCCCTGAGAGGTGAACGCAAAAAATTCAATGTACGTATAGTGAAAGGAACATAATAGATGACCGCAATCAAAACTAAAACTTGTTGAAGTCAAAATAAAATCAAACTTTTAACAAACTTTGGATTCTCAAAACATTTAGAAAAATACGGCATGCACTACCTGGGCAGAAAGGGCGTGGATCAGAAAAAGAACCAGGTTTCCAGGTGGCCCAGGAAGAGAGCCTTTCCTGTGTAATCGAACAATGGGCCACAACAAAGGGGCAACCTGATTTGCATAACTGAATATTAGTAATAACAGATTGATGTGTTGCTGATTCCTAAAATTTGCTGCGTGTTTAGTTATCCTCAACTTCCAAGAGCGATCCAACGAAACTGTTTTCTTGATGCGTTTTTACGTGCCGAAGACACGGAGTCAGAAAATAGATGTTATGCGTTTTCCATAATTTTCTGAACTATTCTGAACTAACTAATTTCTAACTATTTACAACTATATAAAGTAAAAACAAGGAAATAAATTTACGTAAATGCAAATGAGATTCTAACGTAAAGAGGAAAAAACCGGGCTGCGTAGGATAACATTATAGGTGGAAATATGCATAAATTACGAGAAGTAGGTAATATGACGTCAATACTAGCTGGATAACAGAGATGATGCAATGACTGAATGAGGAAAGAGGAAAATTGTAGAATGAATGAGATTTGAGTAGTAAACAAAGAGAGGGCCTAAAATTGAGGTTAGATTTCACTACAAAACTATGTCTGCAAATTTGGGAATCGAGAAAATTTAGAGCAATCAGTGAATGTCTGCAAATCTCAAAAATTCGATGCAATATTCAAAGGCAAAAAATTCTATGAAAACTTGAAAACATAAATATCTAGGACTTTTTAGTATTTCTAGAAATACTGTTTTTCAAATTTTGGCTTGTTTAGAAATAGGCGAAGATCCGTAGTTGTGAAAACAAATCATTTGATGAATCGTTGTTGTTTACTTCATTAACATTGGCATGTTGCCATTTAGCATAGCAAACATTCTTAACACCACGATCAAGGAATCTGGGCCCAGTGCTGTCTAGAAATTAAGGTGATGTGTACGGGGGATTCGAGCGAACGAAACTACGGTCAGCAACCCCACCAATATCATCATCTTCATAATCATTGACATCATCACCATCAGATTCAGCATGTTATTATCATAATCGTCTTCGTTATTGTCATGGTCATGATCATTGTGATAATCATGGTCATCATCATCATCTTCATGGTCATGATCATTTTGATAATCATGGTCATCATTATCATCGTCGTGTTCATGATCATTTTGATAATCATGATCATCATGATCATAATCAGTTTTGCTGCAGCTATTGTACTGCTGGACATGGATTATTTTGTCAAATCATTGTTTCATTGTTGCAAATTCTTGCAAACACTCTTTGGTAAGCATTGTACCGCCATCCTTGCGACAGCATTGCTATGTTTTGTAATAGGATCGATGTTGTTACATGCTTCTTTTTAACGTGTGAAGACATGGAGCCAGGAACACGACAGTTTGTGACATTATCGTAATTCAAGACTGACTAGAATTTACATTACATCACATACAACTTATATATATACACACTTACTAAAGGAATTAATTACGGAGAGAACAAAGGAACGAAAGAAAAGGAGAAAGTCCATACATTACATTAAACACAATAGAGAGGTTATAATAACTCATGCCGAGACTCATACTGTCATGCTACGTTTTAGGAGGGGGGCTTTGGGATTTCACGGGTTGCGGAGTTGGTCAATTTCCCCCTCGGGTTTTTCTAAAAATTTGTGCGGGTTTTTGGGTCAAGTATATTTAACGGGCAACGGTTTTGCCATTTTCTAGCTCGAGTTTCGTGTATTGTAGTAAAAATTTGCGGGCTTTCGGGTTTTATAACCCCCAAAGGATATCAATGTGTAAAATTCTTAAAACAGTTTAAAAGAAACTAAGCTCTTCCGGGTTTTCGGGTTTTGATACCCCCGAAAGCCCCCTCCTTTTTGTCGTTCCAAAACGAAAACCTGGCGCTGGCTTCGGATCGGCTCGGCAATTAGGTGACCAGCAAGCAACTTTGGGAATGGCGGCCTACCGATGCTCTAGAAGTCGTTAGAAAATTGAGCTGCTCTGGTCATTATATCTATTAAAGAGGACCCCAAGTGGTTCTGCGTGATGCGGTATTGGACCATTTATCATGCGTAATATCGTTAAACGAAAAATTTCTGCGCGAGAATGCGTGAAATGCTTTGGTGCGGCTCGTGAATTCGTGATTTACTATATTGGCCACATAATTGAGAGGTTGCTTGAATGCAGGAATGCCTTTTTATCCATCTTAGGTGTACCTCGGGGATCGGTCTTGGGACCCCTTTTGTTCAATATATACCTGAATGACTTATAGTGAACTGGACATATGCTGACACATGATATATATTCATCATAAGTGGGCTACCACAACTGTTATAATTTCCTTGACGGAGATTCGAACCAGTGACCTTCTGGACGACAAGCCAGTTGACTGCTCCACTGAACTAAACAGTGCAATGAAGTAGCCAGCCCAACTCGAGGTAATTCTAGCCACAGGTCTCCTCCACAGCCAAGGTGTTACTTTGTGTTTCGGCTTAAAGCTTTCATCAGAGCATAGAACATATAGTGAACTGGACATATGCTGACACACGATATATATTCATCAAAATTGGGCTAGGATGTTCGATATCCACGGCCCCGGCCCTCGGGGCCCTCATTTTGAGCCCCAGGGCCCTCAGGGCCCTTATATTTTTAGTGATATTTCAGGTCAAGGTCTCCATATTTCGTTGAAACAAAGAAAAGTAGACGTTTTGATGGTGAAACCGAGCAGAAGGGCCATTTTATATTCCTAGAATTCGCATCAAAGTTCATTTTTTATGAGAAAATGTTCATAAGAAACCTTGATCTATGTAAAATGTGTCTACAATCCTCGCCAAAAATGCTCGGACACTTAGATCTCTGTATCAAAATAATTAAGAGTCGGTGATATTGAAAGAGGGGCATTTAACTGTTTAAAAAAGCGTACAAGATTCCTGCTGAAAAAAGGATTTTCCAAGAAATCAATAAAATTTACGGCAGGGTGTGTTTGATAAGGAGTGAATTGCCCCTCGATATCTGGGATACTCAAAATCCATTTCTTACTCGAGTAAATATATAATAAAACAGTGAAGCAGTAACGCTGCAAAGCGACGAGAAGACGAAGCAAGAAAGACGAATTCTTTAAATGCTAATATTTCGCCCCGGCATTCAGGGCTTCGTCAGAGTAATAAACGAATCAAAATATTATACAGAAATTCAAATTTGGTGGTTGATGGTGATTGGTGGAGCTCAGTGGGTGGTGTGTAGGTGACATGATAGTGGACGTAGTTGCAGGGTAAAATGAAATGAGGTGGACAGAAAAGCACAAGATGAGATGAAATTTGAAGGAGAATATGAAATAGATGTGAACTGGTTTTGGACACAGAGTATGTTATGAACATGAGTAATTAATTATGATTGATATAGTTAGCTGTTAAGAAAAATAAATAAAAAAGACTGGGTTAGCGGTCTGTAGTTCTGTTAAGTCCGTTAGGGGCAAGAGCGTTAACCAAGCCAATGAAGTATTGTTCTTTGGCCCGTCTAACACTCTCTCGTTTGTCATGTATTTGTAGAAAAGGCGTAACTTGTAAATCGTCTAATTTGTGTCCAGGCTGACAGAAGTGTTCTGCCACCCCGGATTTGTCATGTCTTTTGTTTATAACATCTCGTCTGTGTTCGTTAAATCTGTCTCGTAACCGTTTTCCCGTTTGCCCATGTACTGGCAGTTTTTGGTCCCGTTCTGTAAGCATCGCTTGCACTGTAGCATGTAGATGACGTTAGTGGTATTGCAGTCAAGTCTCAGGTACTGTCGTTATGGACAGAGACTATTACATAAACGAATGCAAACGACAACTTAATGACACGACATTCTACGAAAAACATGACAAGGACATCACCAATAAGGTCACTAAAACAGTCAAACAATATCTTGAGCAGTTGAAACGCGACGGACGGATAGACAAAGACACATTTACATATCTTACACACAACGATCCTAGATGCTCAAAATTTTACATCCTACCTAAAATACACAAAAACAGACCGATTGTCTCCGCCAACGGCCACCCAACTGAACGTATTTCAGAATACGTCAGTAACATACTCAACCCTCTCATATATAAACTACCTTCCTTTCTTAAAGATACCACCCATTTCCTTAACAAACTTGCCAACGTCGGTAACCTTCCTGATAACTCTCTTCTTGTCACTCTTGATGTATCATCTCTGTACACTAACACACCACACTCTGAAGGCATCGAGGCTGCCAGGGGTTACCTCAATAAACGTACCAAACAAACACCACCTACTGAAACCGTATGCGACCTCCTAACAATTATGTTAAAAAACAATAATTTTGAGTTTGACGGACAATTTTATCTAAAGACACACGGAACCGCTAGGGCACAAGAATGGCACCTCCACATGCTAATTTGTTTATTGGGGCGTTTGAATCTAACGCCCTAGAGAACGCACCATACAAACCTCTTGTGTGGTGGCGGTTCATCAACGAAATTTTTATTATTTGGACACATGGGCAAGACAAACTCAAAGAATTCATTCAAACACTCAACAACAAACACCAAGCCATAAAATTCACAAGCGAAATCTCGACCACATCCATAAACTTCCTAGATGTCACTGTCAACCTAAATCAAGATAACAGCATCTCTACTGACCTCTATATCAAACCAACTGACACACACCAGTACCTCCTTAACACTTCAGCACACCCTAAACACACTAAACAATCCATCCCATACAGTCTTGCCCTGTGACTGAGACGTATTTTGTTCTGACGAAAATACATTCAAGAGACGAACTGACGAACTACTGACATACCTTACGAACAGAGGCTACAGACGGAAACACGTTAAACATGAAATACAGAAAGCTCCCAAGACTTCACGAATGGGCAGTCTCAAAACAGTACAGAAACAACACAATGACAGGACACCATTTGTGGTCACATAACACCTAGCCTACCACAACTGGGTCACATACCAGTGGCGGAAATTGTGGGGGGGCTGGGGGGCGCAAGCCCCCCCACCTTTGATTTTGTCGGAAAAATTTAGCATTTGTCGGAAATTTTCGGATACCAATTCTGAAGGCAATCTAATTAAAGTCTAACGTTTTTGGGGGTAATCATTGTTTGAGAACCAAAGAAGCTACAAGAATTGTAGCTACACAAGAATTTTTTTGAATTTGAAAGGGAGAAAATCCCTAGATGCAGCAACGTGAGCGAGTGATTACAGTTGCTCTAGTGTCCTGAGCGTGCAGGTCAAGAAATTGTTAATTTCCACTCTATTATCCCTCCTTTCCTTTCCTTAGTCACTTTGTAATGTAAACATTAATCATAATTTTGGTGGAAAATGTAAACCACAAATTTTAGAAATCACTAAAGTATCATATTACAAGATTACACATGTGAGTTCTGCTATATGTAAATCGAGATGTTTTAGGCCTTTTCGTTTTCAGTCAACTTTAAGACTTATTCGCCTGTCAGATGCCTCCGAAACGTAAAAAAATTGAATGCTTGGAGTGCCGCCGTACTTTCGATAGTGACCACAGGAAAAGACACAACGAACGACACCATAAAAACTTATTAAAAGAGCGGAAGAGTATCAGGTTCAAGATTGCTGGAGCTCCTGCCAATCCTTTCGAGGTTTGTAATAATTTTATTTTATTTCATCAATACACACAGCCTTGATTTTTGTTCTGCTGATGTAAGTAAACGAAATGCTAAATGCTCAATGGCAATCAGTATGCTACATACATATATGTGATGTGATGTCATAATTTGGCGTCCGTCATTGTGTGAAAATTTAAAAAAATGTATGAAAGAAATCTAGCTATGCTAAAGCCCACTAGTAAAGGTTTCTTAATTTTAGGGCATTTTGTGACACAACACATTTTACTAGTAATTGTTTTTGAAAAGTTTCTTAGAGGTTTAGGCTTCTTGTTTGCCTACTTGAAAAAATGCACATGTGGCTATCGCGACCCGTGGTCAGAGAGAAAGGGGGGAAATGGACAGAAAGAGAGAAATCCATGATGCAAAAAACTGAAGATTAGAGAGAACTTTATAATGGTATTTGTCCATGGTTGTCAAGATTGCCATGAAATCGTAAAATCCCTTATTTAGATAAGATTATCTCATTAATCGCCGGTGGTATGCAAAAAGCTATATAAGTTAATTTGTACTTTTACATTAAGGTAAGTAACTTTACACTGAAAGATGGCAAAGATACCAATGTCGAGAAAAAAAGCCAACCAGATCCAGGTACAGAAACTCCCACCTCCAGCTGCTCAGCAGAAAAAATTACAGAGGAAAAGTCAGATAACGATTCACGTCAACAAACGGTTGCAAAGGAAAAGCAAGGAAAGAAAGAATCACCAGTACCGGTAATTTATTATTTTATATTTTCATTCACATTGCCTTAAGACAGATTTTTAGAAATGCATGGCTAGAAAAACTACATCGAGATTATTATCATATAGGGGCTAGAAAGAAGAATGGCAACGAATGATTGGGGAGAGAGGGGCAGGATTCTTGTTTTGTTTGTGCTTCTCGTTTTTTCGATACAAAAATGATTTCAGTATGTACCAATCTACGTGATCAATTGATTGACCTCCTTTCAGACTTTTTTCTCGAGATTTGAGGAGCCACAAAGTAAAAAAATGAGAACTTACATTGAATCAAATCTATGCCTCATTATGAAATTTTCTTTCTATCATAATTTGAAGGATTGTTATAATGTTCGGTCGATATATCCAAAATCAAATATATGGTATGGTTTGTCGATGTAAAGTTTTCATAAGAACATTTACTTTCAAATTTAAAAAAATTAAACTTCACGATTTTCCAACATACTTCTTTGAAAAATCTAGTTATTGCCCAAAAGACGAAGAAAACAAGTCATGGTTTTATAAGGGAATACTTGAGCAAGGTAGTTTCCTTGGCATTCTCATAATTTTGAAACAATGTGGAATTTCTCATATGCTCATATGATATGATATTTTTTACCATTTTTAGGACCGCAGTTCGCGAGAGGAAATGTATTCGAAAGTCAACATGAAAGAAAAGTTTCCGACCGATCCAGCTTTATTTGAATACTGCGACCTGAAAAGGGATGAGCAATTACGAAATGAGCTATGTCGCCTCGGGCCTTGTCAGCCGCGAAAGCACGAACTAAAATCAACCGATGGACCAGGAAGATCGTTCCAAGAACATTGGTATTATAACACCAAGAGAAATGAGGAAAAAACCGCTGCAAACAAGCGAGATTGGCTCATCTACTCGCCACGGCGCAAGCGCATGTTTTGCTTTTGGTGCATTCTATTTATACCTGAAACAACGCCTCTTTATGAAAACAACTGGACTGAAGTTGGCGTCTGCAACTGGAAAAAAAGCTCTTGAAAAAATTCGAGAGCACGAAAACACTGATATGCATTTATTGGCAGCCTTCAAATATTCACTATTGGTATCTGGAGAAAACATCAAGGAGTGCCTTTCCAGAAATGCGCAGATTACAAGCTTAAATCGGAAAAGGAAAATAGAAGACAATCGAAAATCGTTGACTGTTCTTCTGCAACTATCTTGCACCCTTGCTTGCCAAAATATCGCCTTCAGAGGTCACGACGAAAGTCAGTCATCAAGTAATAGGGGCAATTTCAAGGAACTCGCATCATTAATTGCAAAATTTGATCTGGTCTTGGCAAAGCAGCTTAAGGAAAATCCTCGATATGCCAACTATCTAAGCCCAGCTGCTCAGAATGAAATGATCTATAGTCTTGCAGAAGTTCTTCGAAGAGAGATAATAGAGGAAATAAAAGCAGCAGGAGTTTATTCAATTCTTATCGATGAAACTGCAGACATTTCAAAGAAAGAGCAAGTAAGTCTCATTTTTAGATATGCCATATATGGTGACATATACGAAACATTTCTGTTATTTAAAGATGTAGCCTCAACAACTGGCGAATCATTGTTTGAAATGCTAAAAGTAGCCTTAGAATCTTATGGTTTTGACATCCATAACATAAGAGGAATCGGAACAGATGGAGCTGCCAACATGCAGGGACAATATAAGGGACTGAAGGCAAGAGTTTCCAAGATAAACCCCTATGCAAAGAGCGTACATTGTGCTTGTCATGCTCTCAATCTCGTACTAGTCCAAGCATTACAAAGTAACGTGAAAATCAAAGTCTTTTTTGCAAATTTAGAAGAACTGTACAAGTTCATTGAAGCTAGCCCTAAACGTCACGAGTGTTTTCAGCAAGTCCAGAAGGCGGTTGGTTCAGAAAAGGCACGCACGCTGAAGCGTCATTCATACACTCGATGGGAGTCGCATAGCCAAGTTGTAAAAGAAGTCAAAGCAAACTATCCCGCTGTCATTGCAATGCTGGAACGTGTGTTAGAAGAAGAAACTGAAGGAGATACCGTCAGTAAAGCGAGTGGGCTCCTTACATTCTGTAGAAAATTTGAGTCTGTTTTGATGACGATTGTTTTCGATGGCATCCTTCATACAACAAACATCTTGAACAAGACACTTCAAGGAAACGATATCGATCTCAGCGAAGCATATCTTCTAATCGACGCATGTCTTGAAAATTTAAGAGCGATGCGCAATGAGACAAAGCTTGAAGCATTTTTAGAGATGGCAAAAGAACTAGCTCGCAAGGCTGATGCTGAAGCCGAATTTCAAGATAGGAGACCTCAGAGAAGAAAGCGAAATTTCGATGAAATGTCTTCAGATGAAGTACCAGCCGACCCAAAACAGCTGTTTAAAACAGATGTTTTTTTCTATTCTCTGGATATGATAGAGCAGCAAATGGTTGACCGTTTTAGTAGTCACCGGAGTCTACTAAAGGCCTTTCAATGCTTAACACCAGAAAGTTTACTAAAACGACAACCGGAGGAGAACCTACAGTGCCTTAAAAATCTCCTTCAAGAATTTGGTGAAAATGGCTCTGGTGATATTCAGGGAGATGTACTCAGGGAGTATTCATTGTTTCAGACCAGATACAAAGAGAGTAACGGGATAGAGATTTCTATGAAGAAGCGCATCGCTGAGAAGAAAAAAGGCAGAAGAGTCTTTAAAATCAAAGAAACAATATCCCAATGTGAAAGCGCAAAACATATTTTTAAATTTCTGCACCAATCGAAGCTCTGTAAAGTTTTTCCAAACTTGTATAAGCTGTACCAAGTCTTCTTAACCATACCAGTTACAAGTGCAGAAGCAGAGCGTGCTTTCTCAAAGCTCAAGATAATCAAATCTTATCAAAGATCAACAATGAATCAGCAACGTACATCAGATTTGGCCATCATCTCAATTGAGCGACAAAGACCCATTGACTATGGTCTCGCACTTGATGTTTTCGCCTCTTTAAAGCATAGAAGGAAAGAATTTTCAGTTTAAATAACTTTGTCGTTGAACTCTTTCGTTCAGCTTCTTTATAATATTTGTAATCACATGTTTTGTTCATCATTCATCAATATTTCAGAAGTAATTAGTACGTCTAAAAGAATCGATCCAATTTTACAAGGACGCCGATGCGCAAAATAAAGGGGACAAAACGAATCGTGCTGATGCTAACATATTATTTAATATATAAATAAAGTATATACTGGGTATCCAAAACGAATCCCTGCTGCTATCAAAACCATGAACATAATGTTGTTCTTGTTAAGTTTGACAAGCTTTCGAGTTCATGATATTGTAGAGACAGTGCAGAATTAAAATTGCTTTGGACTTCTTCTTTGCTCTTAATTGAACCTGGTTGGTTTATCAAATAAGAGCAAACAAGAAGATATTTCATGAATGAGAATTGGCAGAATCCTAAGCCATTTTAAGACCTCCTAGATGGCAAAATCTCATGAGCTTCCGGGGGCTCCGCCCCCTGAACCCCTGCCAGGGCTCTGCCCTGCACCCGCTGGGGGGCTTACAGCACCACACAAACCCCCAGTTGTTAGGGCAATGACCTGCGGTCATTGCGAGCGTGCCTACGGCACGCAACATATGTTTCTCATTTTTTGTCGGAAAAATCCAAAATAGGGCCCCCCCACTCAAAAACATGAATTTCCGCCACTGTCACATACAGAGACAAAATTACGCCACCTTACAAAACTCTGACACCTGCAAGGAAGCTTTCGGACAGCCACCTATACTTAGCCACTGCAGACCAAAAAACCTAAGGGATTATCTTGTGAGAGCAAAACTAAAGACTGCAAGCACGGATAAGCCCGAAGGTGTGACGAAATTCAACTCAACACGGGACTGCATCACTTGCAAACATATAAGCAACGGTACAACTGCTACATTTACCAATACCGACAAGACTATACGAATACGACAAAGACTTGACTACAATACCACTAACGTTATCTACATGCTACAGTGCAAGCGATGCTTACAGAACGGGACCAAAAACTGCCAGTACATTGGACAAACGGGAAAACGGTTACGAGACAGATTTAACGAACACAGACGAGACGTTATAAACAAAAGACATGACAAATCCGGGGTGGCAGAACACTTCTGTCAGCCTGGACACAAATTAGACGATTTACAAGTTACGCCTTTTCTACAAATACATGACAAACGAGAGAGTGTCAGACGGGCCAAAGAACAATACTTCATTGGCTTGGTTAACGCTCTTGCCCCTAACGGACTTAACAGAACTACAGACCGCTAACCCAGTCTTTTTTATTTATTTTTCTTAACAGCTAACTATATCAATCATAATTAATTACTCATGTTCATAACATACTCTGTGTCCAAAACCAGTTCACATCTATTTCATATTCTCCTTCAAATTTCATCTCATCTTGTGCTTTTCTGTCCACCTCATTTCATTTTACCCTGCAACTACGTCCACTATCACGTCACCTACACACCACCCACTGAGCTCCACCAATCACCATCAACCACCAAATTTGAATTTCTATATAATATTTTGATTCGTTTTTACTCTGACGAAGCCCTGAATGCCGGGGTGAAATATTAGCATTTAAAGAATTCGTCTTTCTTGTTTCGTCTTCTCGTCGCTTTGCAGCGTTACTGCCTCACTGTTTTATTTTATTTCATGCGCGGCAAGAATCGAAAGATCCGACGGGACAGTCTGCAGTTCGTGGCCTTTTCTCTGTATCAATTACATGTATAATGATGATGTAATGACAAAATGTTGTCAAGTCCGCAAAAGTTGGTAAAAACAATTCATATATGAAGTTTTTATGGTAAGTCTCGCAGAAAGGGCATTCTTAGATTGATATTTTTAGAAGTAGCATCGAAGTATCAAGCCTTGTCATGCATCCTCTCTCCCATCCCCACATCGCATATCCATTATTTTATCCAGGGTTTTTTATTAGCAATAATTTGTTATAGCCATTGTTTTAACGAAAAGATCAGCCTGGAGTTTTTCAACATTTCATATTTGTTTGCGAGGACTCACCATAAAATAGGATTTACTGAATGTACATGTTTTTGCTCTCTGTGCGGCATGCGGTCACCGCTCATCATTCCAAAGTTTTGTAATCTGAACACTGAAGAAGCTCAAGTTTCAAAGCACAAGTTTCAAAGCACAGATTTGATTTACCGTGATAATATTACAGTACAAATTTCGTAAACTTCTTATCGTGGAATGAAAAAACTTGTGCGGTTGGGAGTAGGCGATGTCATTCTTTTTGTGTGTGTGTTTAATTCTGCCGTCCTCGTTACTCTGTGGCTAATTTGTTTCGCTCTCTCGCTTCCCTGTTTTCAAAACAATCACCAAAAACAAAATGGAGAAAGAGTGGAACAGAGGAAAATCTTGGTGTAAAGTTTTTTATCAACACATTGGAATCTCTTACCCATGATAATATTACAGTACAAAATTCGTAAACAACATATTGTGGAATGAAAAAACAAATGCATGCTTTTCAACAATTTTTCCCACTTTATGCAAGACAATAAATAATGCCCTTTTAATAACTTTTTAAGAGCAACACAAGAATGTGTTGGAAATGAGTTGTTTCGTCTAAAAGCTCGATAAAGAAACAGAGTTTGCAATCACACACACCCTTTCGCAAATTGCATTGATTTGGAAATACCTAAGAAATCAATTTGCTTCTGTTTATATTGACGCTAAGTTGTTATGTTGTTATGTTGATCGCATATATGCGCCATTGTTAGTTTTCCCGCGCTTTTTACCTGTCTTGGAAAACATGGTTGATATGAACACTGCGTGTTAAAGTCGTTGTCTTTGCTGTTTATATATCTTACCCCCCATCATGAGTTTAACAGGTTATGGGCCCAGTAACCAGTGGCAGCGTATTAACTTCGATGGAGATGAACGAGAATTTGAGCTATGGAAGACAAAGTTTCTAGGATATATGAAACTGAAAAAGCTGAAAGATGTCCTCGCTAGTGCAGGAGAAGAAGTTGACCAAGAGAAGAACGAAACAGCATTCGCTGAATTGATTCAATTTTTAGATGAACGTTCAATTTGTTTAGTGATGAGAGAAGCCCGTGATGATGGCAGGAAAGCCTTTCAAATACTGAAAGACCACTATGCTGGCACTGAAAAGCCTAGAATTATAACACTTTACACGCAGCTAACATCTTTGAAGAAAAACACTTCTGAAACGATAACAGATTACATATAGCGAGCAGAAGCAGCTGCCAATGCCCTAAGAAATGCCAAAGAAACTGTAAGTGATGGTCTTTTAGTCGCAATGACTCTAAGGGGTTACCAGATGAGTACAGACCCTTTGATGCTGTAACTACACAGTCTGATATTGTCCAAAATTTTCAAAAATTCAAGCAAGCTTTACGAAATTTTGAAAACACTGAAAAAGTCGATCTGATCAAGCTGAAAAGAGTGAAAATGTTGTATTGAAGGCCAAAGTTGGGCATTCCATAATTATTTGCTACAGTTGTGGCAATGCTGGCCATAAATCTTCAGAATATAAGCAAAAAGCCAAAAAATGGTGTAATCACTGCAAATCATCTACACACACTGACAAAGTCTGCGGAAAATAAAAAGATCAAGCAGAATTAGCTGCATCAAGTGATACAGATCAAATCTTTGCTTTTAGAATTAGTGATGATGACCTGATCTTAAAGTCAGATGTGGATACATTTTTGGTGGACTGTGGAGCCACAAATCATATTGTAAACAAAGATGATAATTTAATATGTGTTGATCCATCATTCAAACCAGAGGAACATTTTATTGAACTAGAAGACGGAACTAGAGCAAATAATGTTGCAAAGAAAAGGGGGACAGTATCAATCTCATTGCGCTCTTCTGATGGTAAAATTGTGAAAGCAACACTTGAGAATGCCTTGTTCATTCCATCATACCCCTAGTGTATTTTCTCCGTTCAAGCAGTTCAACACTTTTGGGAGCCAAAGTAAATTTTGATGGAGACAGTGCCATGCTGATAGCAAATGATGATAACACTACATTTCCTTTTCAACAACTTGGCCGCCTTTACTACCTATGTAAAACATCTGTTGCTGAAAAGAGAAGTGAAACCCTGGAAATGTGGCACAGACTTTTGGGACACTGCAATATTGAACATGTAAAAAAGGCAGAGCACCTTGTTCAAGGTATGAGCATAACAGACAAGAAAAACTTTGATTGTGAAACTTGTACCCTCTCAAAGCAAACAAATGTTCGCAATAGACAACCTGATGTAAGAGCTAAAGAGCCATTCCAATTAGTACACACAGATCTAGCTGGCCCTATTGACCCAATTGCTAAAGACGGTTTTCGATATGCCATAATTTTTACCGATGATTATTCTGGATGCTTGTTTACCTATTTTATTAAAGAAAAATCAGATGCTGTAAAAGCTACAGAGAAATTTATTGCTGATATTGCACCTTACGGTAAAATCAGGAATCTCAATTTCCACACTGATGTATTTCCAGCTGGAGATGTTTAATGTATCAGAAGCGACAATGGAGGTGAATATATATCCAACGAATTCAAAGCATTACTCCTTAAAATGGCATCAAGCATGAACTATCATCACCATATTCTCCGCACCAAAATGGTACAGCGGAAAGAAATTGGCGCACATTGTTTGATATGGCCCGAACCTTACGTATAGTATTTCATATATTTCAAAAATTTCCAAACACTGTTTCCCTTAATGATGAAAATATGTTTACATGGCTAATGTCCCAAGAGGAAAATGATGTAACAACAAAACTAGGAAATTTCTGCTATAACTCATTTGTTAAAAGAAACAAATTTATGCAGAGACCTGAGACTTTTTTAGATATAAATGATGCAGTAAGGGAATAAAGATAATTAATATATTATAAAAAAAAATTGAAATTAAAAACTCATTTATAGCTTCGTAGATATTGATCATAATAGACTTAGTAGAAAGCATTCTTTTTTATTTAAATCAGTTTTGATAATTAGGAGCACTCATATATTGTAATATCTTCCAATATACATTTGTAACTAATTAATTAAAATGTTATGTATTAGAATTTAGTAATAATTTGTAATTGGTTAGGGGCCATCTTGGCCTATACACCATTATTGAAAAAAAAATAGAGTCGAAAATGCCAAAGTATCTATGGTCCTATGCCATAATGACTGCAACATACATCGAATCAAGAATACCCCTTATGGCTCAATTACTGGATTGAAACCAAATATTGCAAAGTTACACATATTTGGGACAGTTTGTTACCCTTATTTCCACAATGCAAGGAAACTTGAGCCACGTAGCAGAAAAGGTTATTTCGTGGGCTATGATCGAGACAGCCCATCGTATCTTGTTCATTATCCAGAAACCAGAACTGTGATTAAACATCGCCTTGTGAAATTTACAGAAAAATTTCAAGTAGTTCAACCAGACGAAGGCCTCATTTCTGAACCTAAACCAACTGATGATGTGGAAATCAATCTGCAGCCAAACCTACCACAAGATGAAACTACATCAACAAATGAAGAGGAAAGGAGTCACGAAGGCCGCTATCTTAAACGCAATCACCAAGTTCCAAACTACCTCCAGGACTATCATTTATTTGAAGGAGATGAAACAAGTGATTCTATTAACCAAGTTGACTTTCTTTACATAGTAGATGTACCACTATCATATGATGATGCAACAAGTTGTGAAAACTTGCAATGGATGCAGAAATCAAGTCACTTGAAGACAACAACACCTTTGAAGAAACTGAATTACCAGAAGGTAAAACGTTAGTTGGCGGAAGATGGGTGTATGCTGTAAAAGGTGACCCTGAAAACCCTGTTTACAAAGCACGTTATGTTGCTAAAGGATATAGTCAGGTACAAGAGATTGACTATTCAGAAACATTCTCACCAACTGCCAGAATGGAATCAGTAAGAACACTAATGCAAGTAGCAGTACAGTATGATTGGATACTGCATCAAATGGATGTGAAAAGTGCTTATCTACATGCTCCAATTGATCGAGATGTTTATGTAGAGCAAGCAACTGGTTACAAATCAGGTGACAAAGTCTGGAAATTAAACAAAACCCTGTACGGACTGAAACAAAGTGGCAGAAACTGGCATTCTGTCTTACATGATTGAAAGAACTAGACTTTGTTCAGTCAACTGCCGATCCCTGAGTCTTAACCAAAAACAGTAAAGATGAATCCATTGTTCTACTTGTATGAGTTGATGATATTATTATTGCTGCCAATTATGAAATCCTTCTAAATGAAATGAAACAGCACTTAAATTGAAGGACCTTGGAAAGTTGTCCTCTTTCCTTGGAATCAGATTTGAAGAAACAAATGACAGTGTTACAATGTCACAAATAAATTACTTGGAACACATACTCAAATCTTAATGTATGGAAAATTGCAAACCACGTACCACACCATGTGAGCCAAACCCGACTTCGTATGATGCAAATGTAATCACCAATACAGCTGGGAACACCAAGCAGTACCGCCGAGTAGTTGGAAGCCTAGTCTATGCAATGACATGTACCCGACCAGATCTTAGCTATGCTATTACTAAGCTGTCACAGCATTTATCTTGCCCTGATGCTGCCGACTGGATAATGTTAAAGCATGTACTTCGATACATCAAGCACACCAGCAACTACTGTTTGACCTTTAAGAAGTCACCCACTGATCTACAACTCACTGCATATTGTGATGCTGATTGGGCTTCATCCTTAGCTGACCGTCACAGTATAACAGGATACTGCATTAGCCTTTGTGCAAATGGATCACCAATTAGTTGGAAATCTAAGAAGCAGAAATCACTCGCCCTGTCAACCTGTGAAGCAGAATATGTATCACTATCGATTACTTGTCAAGAAGTTATACACCTGACTCGCCATGTGCAGGAGCTAATACAAGACAAGCTCAACGCTGTTGTATTGAATGATAATCAGGGTGCTATCGCATTAGTCGGGGATCCAGTGGAACATGCTAAGTCTAAACTTATAGACATACGATATCATTTTGTTCGTGAATGTTACAATAACAACCAAATTGCATTAGACTATGTACCATCGAATGACAATGTTGCAGACATCTTCACAAAGCCGCCGAAGAAATGTTTATTACAGAAATTTAAACATTATCTATTTGGCTGAAAGACAAACTTAGTCTCAAGTTGGGGTGTTAATATTGACGCTAAGTTGTTATGTTGTTATGTTGGTCGCATATATACGCCATTAATAATTTGTTATGTTAGTTTTCCCGCGCTTTTTACCTGTCTTGGAAAACATGGCTGATATGAACACCGCGTGTTAAAGTCGTTGTCTTTGCTGTTTATATATCTTACCCTCCATCATGAGTTTAAGGAATCTTGTACGCTTTTTATGAGTAAAATGCCTCGCGTTGAATATCACCGGATTGTTAATAATTTTTTATGTAAAATTTCTTAAATTTTAAGAGTGGCGTGGTCTAGGTTTCTTATAAAAATTTTCTCATAAACAAGTGCTTAATTGCCTTTCTGCTCGGTTTCACTATAAAAACGTCTAGAGTACTTTTCTTTGTTTTAACGAAATGTGGAGACTTTGAACTGAAAAATCACTAAAAAATATAGGAGACCCCGAGGGCCCCGGGGGCTCCAAAATGAGGGCCCCGAGGGCCGGGACCGTGGATATCGAACACCCAGTGGGCTACCATAATTGTTATAATTGCCTTGACCGGGATTCAAGCAGACTTGCATGGCTATTTCTAAAAAGAGGAATAAGAGGAATGAGGAGGAATGAAATGGAACGAGGAGGAGTGGAGAAGAATGAAGGGGAAAGACGAGGAATGAAGAGGAATGAGGAGGAATGAATAGGAATGAGGAGGAAAGCAGAGGAATGAAGAGGAATGAGAAGGAATGAGGAAGAATGAGGAGGAATGAAGAGGACTGAAGAGGACTGAAGAGGAATGCAGAGGAATGAGGAGGAATGAGGAGGAAAGAAGAGGACTGAAGAGGAATGCAGAGGAATGAGGGGAATGAGGAGGAATGGAGAGGAATGAAGAGGAACGGGGAGGAATGAAGAGGAACGGGCAGGAATGAAGAGGAATGAGGAGGAATGAAGGGGAACGGGGAGGAATGAAGAGGAACGGGGAGGAATGAAGAAGAACGAGGAGGAATGAAGAGGAACGGGGCGTTTATTCTGCTCTTTTAAACTTGTATAAGATGATGACTTCGATTGATAGTATCGTTTGTGCCTTAGATTCTGTTTTGCCGTTTTGTCTAGAGAGAATTCATCAGCTGACCCGATTTTAGATTGGCCATTACTTAAAAGGGGAACGGGGAAACGGGGAAAGGAATCGAGGAATAAGGCAATAACTACAGAAATGAGTGTGAATTTCTTTTCTATTTTATGTACCTGTTCTATTGCGTTTACTATCTTGTCGAATTATTTTAGAATCCATATCTCTTATAGTTTTCATATTCTCCGATTCCCCCTTTTAGTAATTGATAAATAGGGGAATATTAAAACTACTAGATAATATGAGGTTGAAAATAGCTCTATGATATAATTTATGATCGTAGTTGTGCACCTGTAATCTTTTGGGATTATTTGTTAACCCGTATATGCAGATACTTTCTTATTCCCCCTTTTAGTAATAGCTAGACCAAATTACTAAAATGAGGAATAGTGTGATTACTGAGGACGATGACATAATTAGAATGTTAATCGCCCATTAGTCCGGTTTGATTAATCTGTGTCATTTGTCTGGTGTCAAGTCTTTTGTAAATCTTTTTCTGTTTATTTCAAGTTTCAGATTTAAGGGATATTCGTGTTTTCACCTGATTTCCTCTGTTGATCATATGATGTACCTTTTCGCATTCATGTCATGTCACGTCAGAAATGGTGTGGTTTATTCAAAGTGTTTCATTTCATATATGCCATGTCACAGAACTCAGAGACTAGCCACAAGAAAATACAAAGCTTTAACCGTAGTATACACTTGAAATATTGGCAACAAAGATAAAAAATGAATTTTAAATAAATAACATAAATATAAGATCCAAAAAATATTTGTGAATTTTAATACAATATTTTATCAAAGTAACATTTGATGTACTTTTTTGAAACCGCAAAATTTTAATTTTCTCCAGCCAATCTCTGCTGCTTTCGTTTAGTCACAGAATAGTGTTCAGTCTTTGATTCCGTTTCAAAAAGTGCATTAAATGATACTTTGATGAAAATATTTGCATTAAAATGCACTAATATTTTTTGGATCTTATATTTATGTTATTTAGTTAAAATTGTTTTTATCTTTGTTACCCACCCGTTCTGTTTGTAACGGTTTCTCATTTTCATTAATTTAATTTTATGCATTTTCGTATTACACTTGTGTTTACCTGTGTTCTTCATTTTTTGCCTTGTGTTCACCTGTTTTCATCATCTTATGACCTGTGTTCACCTGTGTTCATTGGTGTTCTTTATATTACAATCTGTGATCACCTGTGTTCATCTGTGTTGATCAAGGTTCATCTGTGTGCTCCTGTGTTCTGGCCTATGTGGTGTTTTAGACTGGACCGTTGGTGCTGGCATATATGAAATGAAACACTTTGAATAAACCACACCATTTCTGACGTGACATGACATGAATGCGAAAAGGTACATCATATGATCAACAGAGGAAATCAGGTGAAAACACGAATATCCCTTAAATCTGAAACTTGAAATAAACAGAAAAAGATTTACAAAAGACTTGACACCAGACAAATGACACAGATTAATCAAACCGGACTAATGGGCGATTAACATTCTAATTATGTCATCGTCCTCAGTAATCACACTATTCCTCATTTTAGTAATTTGGTCTAGCTATTACTAAAAGGGGGAATAAGAAAGTATCTGCATATACGGGTTAACAAATAATCCCAAAAGATTACAGGTGCACAACTACGATCATAAATTATATCATAGAGCTATTTTCAACCTCATATTATCTAGTAGTTTTAATATTCCCCTTCTATCAACTACTAAAAGGGGGAATCGGGGAATATGAAAACTATAAGAGATATGAATTTTAAAATAATTCGACAAGATAGTAAACGCAATAGAACAGGTACATAAAATAGAAAAGAAATTCACACTCGTTTCTGTGGTTATTGCCTTAATCCTCGATTCCTTTCCCCGATTCCCCGTTCCCCTTTTAGTAATAGCAAATCTGAAATTAGCCTATGCGTAGACCCAGACTTCGGAAGGAAAACTTTCTTCCTTGAGAAGTCTGTGTCTACACGTAGGCTAATCTAAAATTGGGTCAGCTGATGAATTCTCTCTAGACAAGTGATCAACCTATTTATCAAAGTCATCATCTTATAAAAGTTTAAGAGAGCAGAATAAACGCCCCGTTCTTTCTCGTTTCTCCCCGTTCCTGGTCATTCCTCCCCTTTCCTCTTCGTTCCTCCCCGTTCCTCTTCATTCCTCCCATTCTTCTATATTCCTCCTCGTCCTCTTCATTCCTCTGCATTCCTCCTCATTCTTCTTCATTCCTCCTCGTTCCTCTTCATTCCTCTACATTCCTTTTATTCCTCGTTTTAGAAATAGCCGACTTGAATGACTTATTCATGTTCCTAGAGGAAACCAAAGTCTGTAACTATGCGGACGATACAACTATTTATGCGTGTGGCACTAAGATCGAAACAGTAATTGCTGAATTAGAACATGATGCCCTTAGAATAACTGAGTGGTTTCCAAACAAATTTATGAAGCTAAATGAAGAGAATGCCATTCTATGACTTTTGGTGTGAAGGGGAAGAATGAATTAACTGTCAAAATAGGCACAGCCTATG
>JACTAT010000299.1:0-23000 GCA_014526335.1 Chrysaora quinquecirrha
TCCGTTTTATTTATAAAGGCCTATAAACATGTTGGTGGGCTAAGACGTGCCTTTAGACACATGAGGCATTGTCAAGCTCAAGTCTTTCCTTGACAATTCAGCAATTTTCAGTATGAAGTCTTTACATTGATCATCAAAGATTCATCATGGTTTTCTTAGATTTCTTCCTCCAATTTTGCTGATGTGTTGGTCCGGTGTCTTTGGTGAGTTCGTTCCGTGCTAGGATTGTGTATTTTTACAAAGAATTACAAAATTTTCATAAAGCTCCACCAGCATTTCCAAGTTTTTCCCGTCGTTGTTTTCTGCTATGTTTTTCTCGAGGGAATTGTTTTTAATAATTTCATGATTTTAGCGATTTCAGCTAGTGAGCGTTGGCTTGCCCTGCACTGCAGGACAGGGCAGAACAGGGTAGGGTAGCATAGAATTGAGCGAGGATTACTTGATACCGTAAGCTACGAGTTAGCTAAATTCCCTATTGAAACGTTTCAGAATAAATTGGACAGAGTCAATTCATATTTTATTGTCAGGTTGTAATTCTGAACAAGTCCTATAAACAAACAGTTGCATTTTTCTCATCAAAAGACTTTACACTTCTCAGTGGCCATAACAGTTTGAAGAAGCCATTAGGCTTGAAGAAGTACAGGGGAACGGAGCTCTTCCTCTTGCCATGCCTTTTTTGCTTTGCCAGTTTGTTGCCAGTTTTTATACAATTATCTGATGCACCCCCTTTTAATTTGACTCTGCTTATAGACTTATACTTTATCTACTGATACTCTTCAGAAGATTTTTTTCGTTTTTGATGAACAAAACATCGATGTTGATCAATTCGATGCTTGCATGATCTGGGATCTGGGTTGAGCTTCTCAGCAGGGAGTGATCAGAATACTAGCATGGCTGGCGAAAGATATTACGTTTAGGGCTTGCGAGCTCAACACGTGGAATTTTGCATACCCAGTGATCGAGACCACAACTAAGTCAAAATATGCTAGTAATTAGCTTTTAACAAATTTTGCACGACTTCGACATTGACTTTTGGAGCCCCGTTTGAAGCCAGGCGGACGAAAGAGCTCCTCCGAACCCTGACTTTCCTGAAGATCGCGAATATCTGTGTTGATGTTTTTATTTCTATGTATTCTGTACGGCCATTTTTCCTTAATTCTAGAAAGGAAACACTGCGTTTTTCGAGGGACAAGCACTCAAAGCGCTCTTGCATCCACAATGTTTTTGATTCAAGAAACGCAGGACAGGACATTAAGTTGAGCGATTCTTATTCGTTTATTCGAATTAGGTATAGTCGAAGCCATGTGCTTACCGTACAATATTTTTTTCTTTTCCTTTCTGTTGTCAGCCCTCTGTTGCATACAGCATAGATTTTGACAAGTAGGCAGCTGCCCCTTTTTCATTTTCTCTCCAAGTCAAAGAAGGTCCTTGCAGTACGCACGATTACAAACTATGGTGCAGTTGCTACTGGCCCGGATGTAGCCCGGGTAGCAATTGATAGATTTTATTTTAATTTCTTGGAATAGTTTTCAAATATTCACATTAAGTTTACTTCAAAAACATAATTTTGTTTTCCAGGAAATGGCACATGAATGGCACATGCAATTGCAGAAAAACAAAGATTGTAAAACTTCCGTGGGCCCCTGTATTAAGTCCAAAGCTGAAACGCATTTTTAAACAGGCTGGAATTAAAGCAGTGTTTACTTCTGGTTCAAATCTTAAATCTATACTGTGTTATCATAAAGACAAACTACTTCCGAACACTCATCTCGGAGTATACATGCTTGAATGCACTTGTGGGAAATCCTTTGTTGGAGAAACTAAGAAAAAGATCTTGACCGGATGCTTGGAGCATCAACAACAAGCTATGAGAGGAAACTGGTCGTCTTCTGGAGCCGAGGAACATTCAAAAGTCTGCCATGGACAGTTTAACTAGTTGTCTGCAGCCACTCTAAGTATAAAAAGTATTTTTTTACAAGAAAGGTTAGAGAGTCACTTGAAGTAGCTAGAAGGCATGAAAGTTGGTCCACTTGATGCCGATGGTGTAAATCGAGATGCGGGGAATTTTGAAAAATCTAATTCATTTTTGATGATCATTTCTCTATGACAGGAGGAGGAAAGAACCGAAAACAATAGATGGAATAATTTCTGGAACAGTTCATAAAATTCAATAGAAAACCGTTACGACGAATGCGAGGAACAACAAAAATCGATTGAATCTTTTACGAATCAGGAAAAACGAATCCTTCCACTCTAATGATGCTCCCCTTATTAATGCCAGAGTGAAATCTTAGTACTAAAAACGAGGTTAGTTTGCCATTTTGATGTCTATTGATATTTTTAGTTTCTTGGCTTTGAAAAACCTCGTCAAGTGTTCAATGTGTCAACACTATAGCGATTCAATTCAATGCCCGTAATGTGACGCCAATACAATTCAATTAAGTGCAAAGATATTTCTGTAGAGCCACATCTACTTTCAGTCACAGGAGAAAATCTGCCACCTGCGTCAATTACTGGGGATGATGCAAGATTGGATGTCTGTGCTCGTGGGATTTGGCTGAGAGGACAGAGAGCATTTTTCGATGTAAGGGTTTTTAACCCGTTTGCTCCGAGCCATCTCAAGCAAAATCTGAGTACAGCATTCAACAGTCAAGAAAAGGAAAAGAAGATACTGTACAACAGACGTGTCATCGACATCGTACATGGTTCTTTTACGCCATTAATACTTTTTCATCTGGAGGTGTTAGTCATGAAACTGAAAATTTCATAAAAGAGTTGTCAAGGAAACTTGGAATTAAACAATGTATGGAGCTCAACACAGTAACAAATTGGCTTCGAACAAAGCTCGCATTTATCGTCCTCAGAGCAGCTGTACTTTGTGTTCGGGGTTCTCGGACAATGAAAAGAATTCTCACACCAGCAGACACTTGTAACATTGAGATAACCCAAACAGTTGGCTCAATTGTTGTGTCTTTTCAATCCTTCTTTTATGCAACACATTCTAGTTTGGGCTTCCTGTGGTACGGATTCAAAAATGCAATTCCGCGCAAAGCAGGTGTATTGGAATACATGAACAACACATTTTGTCTTACTGATAGAGATGAACAAAAAATCACAAAAGTATTCAAGTTTAGAGATTGACATTAAGCAAAAAAGATCCCCCAATTTATTTGCGATTAGAATCATAGCATCAGTTGCTTTGCAAAAATATCGGCTATCTTAAAGATACTGCTATCATCATCATCTGTGAAGACTAGCCCAAGTTTACTTGGCGATCGTTTATAAGAGAAATGAGAATGACCACTTTCCAAAGGTTTTGGCGTATTCTGTAAATTTCTTCGTGATACATAACGGTGAAGTGAATGTAAGAAATTTGTCTGTATGAAAAATGTAAATAAATAGATTTATTGAAAAATGGCAAAGTTACCTAACATATAAAAATTATGATAATCAAAATAGTTGCATTTTTTGGTAACCTCCTGTTTTTGGCAGACGCCTTCATTATTCGGTAGATGTCGAGAGGTATCTTTCGTGTCTTCTGAAAACAGCAGGTTTGAGAGGCCTCCAAAACCTTCTGCCCCCTAAGCCGGAAGGTTTCGCAGAAATCACAAGGAACCTCCTTCTGAATGTTGAATAGTAATTCCATACTTAATTTCAAACCTTTAGAGATGATGTACTCTTCTAAAATGCTGTCAAAGTTGAAAATAAAAACGAAATTTTCACTCAGTTGATCTATCGGTCTATCTACTCCCCTCTGCTCTCACAGCTCACAACAAATAAATTGCTGTTTATCAGGTTTGAAATGTTTTGCAATTTCGCGGGCAACCCTCGAAAAATCATCGGCATCCCTTCAAGAACGGCGCATGCTCCAACAAATGTGACAAATGTGGCAACTAAGGAAACGGAAGCCTTGTTCATCTACCCACGATGTTCGGCAGCCGTGTCTTTTCAACTGAGTGGTACACGAAACTTTTTCCTGCTAAGTCTAAGTTTTCAAAATTCGGAGAGTCTACCAAAAACGGAAGGTTACCAAAAAACTAGGCCCTTAATTTGCTTTGTTCTTCATGAACGTAGGGGAAAATGCAAAGGTTTTTTTGTACTAAATTCCATGAATAGTCGAATTTGAAGAAGTATGAATGTTAACTTAAGTATATTTTTCACTCAAAGTAAAATTCAGCAGCCAAAGGAGGGAAGAGGCAGCCGTGAGAAGGCTGTTCGAAAATAAAGGCTACTGATCGACTTGAGAAAAAGTCTGTGCTTCGGGGGTCACCTCGAACTCTCGTCATGCAACGGTTGCTTACGGACGGGTTATTCTAAAAGGATAAATCAGTTAGATTAAAGGACACCATGAGAGCTGGTAAATTATTACGAAAAAAAAATAAGATGATGTCTCCTCTTTCTTTGATTAGCGTAAAAGAAAATTTCGATGCTTGCAAAGTCACACAAGTGAGTTGCTCATCGTAGGGACGGGAAATGTAGTCCGGGTTGATTGTAGGGAAGAATGGTTCGGTCTGTTAAATTGCTTATTTCGCTAGAGGAAACGTTGTTGCAAAAAGGTATGGCATGAGCAGCTACAGCTTTTAGTGTGCCTTATATGCCAAGGAACGCTTAATCTCAGTGAAACTTTGCATGAATGGGTTAGTCTTAGAGTGCTTCGTACGCTAGGGAAAACATTAAGTTAGTGACTGTAGGAAGACACAGCTTTGATTTTTAGGTACTTAGTATGCAAGCGAAAAAGAAGTCTCATCCCCTGTAGACATGGATGGCTGAAGCTCTAGAGTGCTTATCATTGAAAAGAAAGTTAGTCTGGTGAAAGTAGGGATGGGCGCAGTCTTTGTGAATGCTTTGAACGATAGATATGCCTTAGTGTTCGTGACTGCAGGCACATACGGCTTCGAGGTTTTGAGTGCATAGCATGCAGGGAAAGACGTTGTCTGATTGAGGTGTGAAGGGGAAAGGAAACCTTAGTGTCCATGACAGTGGGCACAAATCGCTTAATATTTTCATTGCTTAGTATTAAAGGGCAACCTTAGTCCTTATCTCGCAACACGTCTTAGGTCGACGACCATTTTTAAGAGCTTGGAATATGTTAGGGCAAGAAGTTCACGCAGCAGATTTCAGGTCCTCGTCCGTCTATGGGTGCAGAGTATGCTTGGGCAACGTTAGTTCTTTATCATGTAGCAAGTAGGTTTTACGTCCTCTTCCCCAGGCGTTCTCTTGTCCTGCTTCTCTGACCAATTCCATAGTCCATTAATTGTCCAAGTTGGTCTTGTCGGGTCTGGTACTCTTCCTCTTGATATCTTGGCTCGGTCCTATCACTGTGGCCAAAAATAATTCGAAATTTCGATGAAAATGACGACAGCGTCCCCCGGTTTGTTATTTCTTCGTTTAAAAGTCAAAAGAAACGTGCAGAATTCAGGAGGTCGATGTCTTAATTTGCGAACATATCACCACGCATTTTCGGGGGTTGCTTTGATCTGGCCACAGTAATAGGACCGAACCTCGGCAGACTTCAAACCGCCAAGTAAATAAAATACTTTTATACCTGTTTTTAAATGACGTACTTACGGAAAGTGAAAACAAATGTCATTTGTAAACAGTTTAGGAGCTGAGGAACATTTTGTGACTGGAATCGCTCAACTGACCTCGTATTTTCCAAACAGGGAAACAAACACGCCAGGCCATTCAAATTTTTAAAAAAATCAATTGAAAAGAATCCAACACAAAAATACAACTACTGCGCTTATCATTGCGGAAATAGAAACTGGGTCATCGAAGTTCCCACCATGGCAAGCACTTACATGTCAAATGATGTACATATTTAGAGAATACTCAATACAACGAGAACAAAAAAGCGTACAGTACAATATAACGAATAATAATGGATAGGGGAGGGGATGCCGCTCTGTTTACTTCTGAGACACGCCGAGTCTCTTCGGTGCCTTAATGTAAACGATAGTTGCTTCCATTATCATTCTGTTTGCAATTAGAGGAGATCTATTCGTTCTTCTCCAAATATAGGGTAGTGCAGGAGGAAATGTTCACTGTCTTCATTAGCTACACCACACAGACAGACAGGATCTAGACATTCGAAATTATGTCTAAATCTGTGTTCATTCAGAGAACTGAACGATAGACGAAAATTCGAAAGTGTCTAACACCGACAATATCATTTATACCATAAGTTGAATTCTCATTGGGTCTTATCATATGACGTGCAATCCGATACCGACCCCACAGGCGGCAGATTGAGGTGGGAGCGCCAGCACAGTAGCTCTACGCTCGTCCTTGACCGTCTCTGACCACCGCCTCCTGATGAACATCACCACCAAAGAACTCCACCAATAACAACCTCGTCTTCTCATGGATTGATCAATGACCGCAAAAAGATCAGTCGTCTTTTTGTTAGAAGAAACAAAGAAAAAATTGCGCCCAACAAATGGTGATAATTGATGCCATCTATTCTTGTTCTATTGAAAGGCCCAAACGATGGCAATCGTGATAGTTTGCCATTGTGCCGCAGTGCATAATGAATCAAGCTGACAAAACATCTATACATATAATGCGACTTACCATTTCACTACTGAGTTCACGCTTAAGATATTGTTTAGTGCGTGGATCGACCGATGGACTACGAAGATAACACGAAGCTTGAGACAGGATAATAACGATGGTATTCTCGATGATAAACTGTAGCAATCGTCTGTTGGAGAAAAAATCATTATAGGCAAATTTGGTAATCATTGGAGCATGATTAAAAGATTTCCAAAAAATTAATTCAGCAAGCATTACAGGTAAAGATTTTCACTGTGCTCAAAAATAACTGATCGCTCGGAAAACTGAGTACAGGTCAGCAAAGATTCCCATTGGGGATACAAGAGAAAACCAAGATAAGCACGGACTTTTAAAACGCCGTTTATCACAGAAACAGGGCATCTCGTTTAGCAATTACTTCATACGGCGTATTTGTTTGGATTTAACAACCTACCAAATTCTGAAAAGAAAAGGTAAACTTCGAAGAGATGTAAAGATATTTCCTAAGCAGATACAAAAAAAATTAAAAAAAGTAGTTGAAACCGCGGGTTCGTTTCGAATTATTACAAAAAACATTCGTGACTAGAGTTTTGTAATATTATCTATACAGCGTCTTTGACTTTGTCAAGTTAAAGCAACTCTTAAGTGGTTTCGGTTGCAAACAATAGGCAGTAAGTCGGGCCCTGAGAAATAGCAGACTCACCTTAATCTTTTGCTCCTTTCGTCAGCGTTGGTCATCAGATCTCCTTTGCATGGAGATGACCTTGGTGATTCGCAAGGTGAATGCTTGATTGAAAAGCAAGGGTTTAAAGAAAATATTTAAGAAACAAACGAACAATGTTGTCTACATAAAAACGATAAAACCGATCAAAGAATCAAAGGATTTACTGATACCTGTTGCGAATTTCTCAAGCAAGTGTTCAAACACGAAAACAGTATTCCAAAGGAGAGTGTTGTGCTTTTATCAAGAGAGGGGGAATTAAAAGTTGATTCTACCAGTGGAATAAAATAATCCAAAACCATGCCCTAAAAAGAATATGAAAAAATTGTTTCTTCTTATCTTGCTGCTTCCTTTAGTTTGCACACTTACATCGAACGTGTGTAATTCTCATCTATCTAACTCGATTTCTCTCATCCCTGTTCATTCACGTCATTGTTAACCAATATTTAACCTCTTTATAATCCCCAACAAATCAAATAAACACTACTTTTTCCAACATTTTAAATATTACCCTAAAATCATGGACAAAATATGCTGAGATAAACACTCAATCATATTGACTTAGAGTGTCTGTCTTTGCCCCCCTCTCCCCATTCAATGTTGATAATTTTGTCACGAATGTCACTAAACACTGTTGCAAGCATGATGGATGGGTTATTTTTGATGTGAAAGAAACAAAACAATTCTAAGCTTAACTTGAGGAGGGGGGCAAGGTGTGGCAATAAGGAATCCGAGCATACTTTTTAATAATTGTCTTAACAATTTTGTCCATGATTGTCTGAAAAATGTAAGTACCAAGTTTTATAAGGTTTGCTTCCAATTCAATAGGAAGGAATGGGTTATTGCACCAAATTGCAGAGGACAATATAGGATAAGATGAAGAATCACAATCATCTAACTCTCTTAGAGTTCACGAGAATATGTTGATAATTGATGAAAATCAACTATATGATTAAGGATGCAAAATGTGAATACTGTGTTACTTACCTACCTAAGATAATGAAATGCAAATATATATTTGAGTGGAATGAAATAAAGCAATCATTCTGTATACGATTTACAACACGGTTTACCATATAGTTTACAGCACGATATACCATATTGATAAGTGTTATAAAACCCATCCTAGCCACCACCAAAATTCAAATTTTTCCTGCACAAAGGCATATGATCATACATTAGCATGAAATTAATCCTAATAGGAACTTTTCATCGTTCTGTCACACTCTATATTGCTATGGGATCAGTTTGCCACCCAAAATAGTAAATATAAAACAGACAGTAATGCTTTTATTGATTATATTTTTGAGCTCCATGACATCGACACGCGCGTAATGAGCTACTTTGTTTCAGTTTTTTGAGCCTCGAAAATATGTTTTATCTAGATCTTGATTTGCAAAGTGTTCAATGTGAAATGATCTCGATATCGTTGCAATGTTATTCGAGGTACGAAATCAAACTTTTCCACGATTTTTTTGTTTGAAAAAGAGAAAATTTCTCCAAAACTAGCCCCACCAAATTTTTGTTTGATTATTATACATCCAAGGTGCAAGCATATTTTGCACAAGGTGAGTTGTTCGAGAAAACTGGCGTTTGGGTTGCATCTTGTTATTTTTGCCAAAAATTTAATATACCTTTAGAATGAATTTAGTCCATAACAAAGGAAAGAAAATCTTTCAGACAAACGATTGAAAACATAAACGTAATACGGTGTTCTTTGAATTCTTGGTGATCTCCCGACAATGTGTCGAAATATTTCAAAGATAACTGACCTTTCTTTGGAAAAGTTTCAGTTGTAATGCAATCTTGTCAAAATATGAAGACAAAAAACCGAACGCCAATTTTCCAGCAAACATTGTGGTTTTAATGTTCCTCGTACACTAGACATGTCCTTGTTCAAAAATCTAGATGTGGCGTGGGGCAGTTTTAGGAAAATTCTCAATTCGAGAAACCAGAGAACAATTCGTACAAAAACTTGAGTTAACCCCCAACAGACAGGCCGTGATAAGGCTCATTTCCAAAAATAAACATCTGTTACCTTGCAATACCTTATTCACGAATATTCAACTTTCAAACGTTTCAACAAAAAAGCGGATAATAGCCTCTGCCATCACATACAAAGCCTAAAGACGTAGTTACATTAGCCCCTCTGAAAGTTTTGCTTCGAAAAATTTATCCTTCTACAGCGGAAATTGGACAAAAATGGCGCAAATGCAAAATTCCGTGTCTATGTTAAATTTCAAGTGGAAAACTGACAAGGCACAATCAGTAAGGCATCAATTGTGTTACCAATCAGACCAAAGAGGCGATTTCGATCTGCAACGAATCAATTTCGGTTGCTTTTTCTGAAAATATAAACCCTAGGATTACACGAGATCTTTGATTTTCGATCAGCAAAATGGAGGAGAAATTTCATCACAGTTTCGCACTAACAACAAGCTAATCTATATAAATGACAAATGTAAAACTTGACAATTGCCTTGACAAACAAATGACAAATGTAAAAATTTTATCCATAGACAGCAGGTCCCCGCCATCAGATAAACATGTATGCATGTAATGTATGTAAACAGAGATTTGGAGTCTTGAGAATGTCCTTTGAATTTTACAAATCAGGGAAATTTTTTTGTAAATATACATTGGTGCTGTGCACAAGTTAAGTTAAAGTGAAAAAGTTGATTTTGTTTCTGCGAAAGAACTAGGTTTTTAGATTCACAGATACCAGATAATCACAAGAACGCAGACAGACCAATTGGAGAGACATTTAACGTCTACCGTCTTCTTAAATTACTGAAATATTTCGTATTTTTTTATCAACATAGAGGCTCAATCATTCCTTTGTGAAATTACACATTTTCGAGGAGCACCACACTTTTTCCCTGCGCTTAGGGGTGTAGAATTCGGTCGGCTGGAATTTTCATTTTTCCAAAATCCAGTTCTGGCCGGATCTTGAAGATTTTAGCCAGATTTTGCCGGAATTCATGAAGACCCTAACACAAGAAAGTGCACGAAAATATCCTCCAAAATGTTTAATAGTTAAAAACTATAAAAACTATTATAGTGAATCTCTAAACCATCCAAATTGAAACAACAGTAAGATAATTTTCTTCATTTAGCTTTTGAACCAATGGGTACTCTTTTCAACATCTGGGTCCTCAATGCACACCGGCTTGTGGAGTGCCTGTTTTGAATGCAAGGGAATACATATCCATATGGCTCTACGCTAAAAAAATGAATCAGCTAATTATAATAAGAAAGAAGAAATAACAAAAATTCCAAAAAGCTATGAATAGCGTTCAAAGTTTACCAAGGTTATGGTGTAAAAAAAGCGATTTCTCGCCATTTTGAGGAAAGAGCCTTGACCTCTTTTCTTCAAAAATATTTCCTGCTTCGGAAAACAGTATCTCTGAAACAACACTGGATGCTGGCGTCAACAAAAATTGTTTTGCCAATTTTGCAACAAGTGGAAATGATGAATGGTGCTGTTTCCACCACAAAAATGGGCTTTCATTCCTCTCTATTGCAGGCATATTCAAATAACCTTCCATTTCAACTACTAATACAGAAAGGGGTACATCTAGAGAGGAATTGTTTCTTTTTCTCTTTTGAGACCCACTCGTCTCCAAAGATAAAAGATCGCAGTTAAAAGATAAGATGATCGGGCCTTAATACATGGAATGCAGCCTGGGAAGCCTTCCCCAAGGCCTTTGGGCATGCTGCTTTCAGTATGAGATGAATCATGATGAATCAAAATTAATTGGTTTAATAATGACAGAATGTGATATATGCATATGGATCTTGGCCTTCCTACTTTTCAGCAAGGACCTGTTATTTCACTATAATTCCCGAAAAATCAGCTCAAATGCAGCGATTGTAACAGTATGATTGATAAGCTTAAGCAAAGTCCTTTTATACCTCTCCTTTGTTCAAAACTACCTTCAGCTGTTGTCTATGTATGTATTAAGTGTACCTCAACTTACCAACTTCCAAAAATTCAGTGTTTTTTTTGTCTTCAAAGAAATCACCAGCTGATTTATGTAGTATTGGTCTAAACGCTTCAGATTTTTTCGGATATGCGAATTTCTACATTTTCTGCTTTATCATGAATTTTGAGCTAAAACTCACAATTTTCCACTTTCAAATTGGACATTTTGCTCCTCTACTATTATTAATGAATGTTTTAATGCAAAATGAAATCATTCTCAACCCGGATAAGGAAGATATGAGGTTTTTCCTAACGAACCCTAAACGTGCAAATGCAGCAATTGTTACAGATTTGCTATATTTGTACCTTTAAAAACATTTTTTAAAAACACTTTTTTACCAGGTGGTAATGAAAAAAAAACTACGAAAATAGGCTTGAATACATTGCATTAATGTCTGAGCAAAAGTTGTTGAGTCAGAGACAGAATTATGAGAAAATATTTGAATAATAAATTTCTTGCATGTGACATTTGCTGCATACAGCATTTGATGTCAATGCAGCATTTGTCGCATTTTGCAATATTTGTCTTGCAACCACAGAAAAGCTTGTTTATTGGTATAAAAACTAAATTTTTGTTCATAGGACGACAAGGATTTAAAAAAAAAACTAGGACATAATAATTTTCTAGGAGACCAAGGTAGTTGGGATGGCTCAGATTATAAGGATTGGTCGCAAAGGTAAGGTAAGACACTGAAGACGGCTAGGATGCTAACGATTGTAAAGATATACAAGTTTATTAGTCAGCCAAGGTAAGATATGGCACTAAGGACGGCTAAGATGCTAACGATTGCTAAGATATACAAGCTTACTAGGCCGCAAAGGTAAGGTAAGGCACAAAGGACGGCTTGAATGCTAACGACTGCTAAGATATACAGGTTTACTAGGCCGCCAAGGTAAGATATGGCGCTAAGGACGCTAGAATGCTAACGATTGCTAAGAAATACAGGTTTACTAGGTCGCAAAGGTAAGATATCGCACTAAGGACGGCTAGAATGCTAACAATTGCAAAGATGTACAAGTTACTAGGCCGCAAAGGTAAGGTAAGGCACTAAATATCTTAGCTTTGCCTTTTTAGTCTAAGTTAAGAACAAATCCCATTTTGCAACTAAGGGTTCATCAAGTGTCTGTTCCAATGAAGCTTTAAAAATACTACAAAACAAGAAAACTTTTGCTGTGTTATCATTGCTTTAGAAAATGCAGATATAAGACATTTAATTAAGGACAAAATCACAATTTAATAAAAACAATAAGATAACCATAAAAATGGGCCTCAAATGAGTAATGTAAAATGAAACAAACAGGAACAAAAAACCTAACATTAATCCTTAACCTTAGTAATGGTAAATGAGCATAAAAAGTTTAAAACTGAAAGGTGAGTTTTGGCTGTTGAGGAAGGATCATTTTTTTGCACGCAGCTTTCTTATTTCATATTTGATTCTGTTTTTTAATGTATCCCTCTCCATCATTTTGGAAAGCTTTGCTGCAGCATGACTGTTTTTGATAGCGTTGTCAATGTACTAATCTTTCACACTGCGCTTTGCAATTACTCTGCTAAAGCCTTCTTTTCAATTACTTTTTCTTTGTTTCCGTTGTCCTTATAGCTAGATAGAGCACTAAGAGAATCATCCGGTGTCAATGCAAGGATTTCGCTATCAATCGGTTTAATCTGAATAAGTTGATTCAAATGGCAAAAATTAACCTTGAAAACCCTTTTTCTTTGTTTCCGTTGTCCTTATAGCTAGATAGATCACTAAGAGAATTATCAATGCAAGGATTCTGTTATCAATCGGTTTAATCTGAATAAGTTGATTCAAATGGCAAAAATTAACCTTGAAAACCCTTTTTCTTTGTTTCCGTTGGGCTTATAGCTAGATAGAGCGCTAAGAGAATCATCTGATGTCAATGCAAGGATTTCGTTATCAATCGGTTTAATCTGAATAAGTTGATTCAAATGGCAAAAATTAACCTTGAAAACACTTTTTCTTTGTTTCCGTTGTTCTTATAGCTAGATAGAGCGCTAAGAGAATCATCCGGTGTCAATGCAAGGATTTCCTTATCAATCGGTTTAATCTGAATAAGTTGATTCAAATGGCAAAAATTAACCTTGAAAACCCTTTTTCTTTGTTTCTGTTGTCCTTATAGCTAGATAGATCACTAAGAGAATTACCAATGCAAGGATTCTGTTATCAATCGGTTTAATCTGAATAAGTTAATTCAAATGGCAAAAATTAACCTTGAAAACCCTTTTTCTTTGTTTCCGTTGTCCCTATAGCTAGATAGATCACTAAGAGAATTATCAATGCAAGGATTTTGTTATCAATCAGTTTAATCTGAATAAGTTGATTCAAATGGCAAAAACTAACCTTGAAAACCCTTTTTCTTTGTTTCCGTTGTCCTTATAGCTAGATAGAGCGCTAAGAGAATCATCTGATGTCAATGCAAGGATTTTGTTATCAATCGGTTTAATCTGAATAAGTTGATTCAAATGGCAAAAATTAACCTTGAAAACCCTTTTTCTTTGTTTCCGTTGGGCTTATAGCTAGATAGAGCGCTAAGAGAATCATCTGATGTCAATGCAAGGATTTCGTTATCAATCGGTTTAATCTGAATAAGTTGATTCAAATGGCAAAATTAACCTTGAAAACACTTTTCTTTGTTTCCGTTGTTCTTATAGCTAGATAGAGCTAAGAGAATCATCCGGTGTCAATGCAAGGATTTCGTTATCAATCGGTTTAATCTGAATAAGTTGATTCAAATGGCAAAAATTAACCTTGAAACCCTTTTTCTTTGTTTCTGTTGTCCTTATAGCTAGATACATCACTAAGAGAATTATCAATGCAAGGATTCTGTGATCAATCGGTTTAATCTGAATAAGTTAATTCAAATGGCAAAAATTAACCTTGAAAACCCTTTTTCTTTGTTTCCGTTGTCCTTATAGCTAGATAGATCACTAAGAGAATTATCAATGCACGGATTTTGTTATCAATCGGTTTAATCTGAATAAGTTGATTCAAATGTCAAAAATTAACTTTGAAAACCCTTTTTCTTTGTTTCCGTTGTCCTTATAGCTAGATAGAGCCCTAAGAGAATCATCTGATGTCAATGCGAGGATTTCGTTATCAATCGGTTTAATCTGAATAAGTTGATTCAAATGGCAAAATTAACCTTGAAAACCCTTTTCTTTGTTCCTGTTGGCCTTATAGCTAGATAGAGCGCTAAGAGAATCATCTGATGTCAATGCAAGGATTTCGTTATCAATCGGTTTAATCTGAGTAAGTTGATTCAAATGGCAAAATTAACCTTGAAAACACTTTTCTTTGTTTCCGTTGTCCTTATAGCTAGATAGAGCGCTAAGAGAATCATCTGATGTCAATGCAAGGATTTCGTTATCAATGGGTTTAATCTGAATAAGTTGATTCAAATGGCAAAATTAACCTTGAAAACCCTTTTCTTTGTTTCCGTTGTCCTTATAGCTAGATAGAGCGCTAAGAGAATCATCTGATGTCAATGCAAGGATTTCGTTATCAATGGGTTTAATCTGAATAAGTTGATTCAAATGGCAAAAATTAACCTTGAAAACCCTTTTTCTTTCTTTCCGTTGTCCTTATAGCTAGATAGAGCGCTAAGAGAATCACCTGATGTCATTGCAAGGATTTCGTTATCAATCGGTTTAATCGGAATAAGTTGATTCAAATGGCAAAAATTAACCTTGAAAACCCTTTTTCTTTGTTCCCGTTGGCCTTATAGCTAGATAGAGCGCTAAGAGAATCATCTGATGTCAATGCAAGGATTTCGTTATCAATCGGTTTAATCTGAGTAAGTTGATTCAAATGGCAAAAATTAACCTTGAAAACACTTTTTCTTTGTTTCCGTTGTCCTTATAGCTAGATAGAGCGCTAAGAGAATCATCTGATGTCAATGCAAGGATTTTGTTATCAATGGGTTTAATCTGAATAAGTTGATTCAAATGGCAAAAATTAACCTTGAAAACCCTTTTTCTTTGTTTCCGCTGTCCTTATAGCTAGATAGAGCGCTAAGAGAATCATCTGATGTCAATGCAAGGATTTCGTTATCAATGGGTTTAATCTGAATAAGTTGATTCAAGTGGCAAAAATTAACCTTGAAAACCCTTTTTCTTTGATTCCGTTGTCCTTATAGCTAGATAGAGCGCTAAGAGAATCATCTGATGTCAATGCAAGGATTTCGTTATGAATCGGTTTAATCGGAATAAGTTGATTCAAATGGCAAAAATTAACCTTGAAAACACTTTTTCTTTGTTTCCGTTGTCCTTATATCTAGATAGAGCGCTAAGAGAATCATCTGATGTCAATGCAAGGATTTCGTTATCAATGGGTTTAATCTGAATAAGTTGATTCAAATGGCAAAAATTAACCTTGAAAACCCTTTTTCTTTGTTTCCGCTGTCCTTATAGCTAGATAGAGCGCTAAGAGAATCATCTGATGTCAATCAAGGATTTCGTTATCAATCGGTTTAATCTGAATAAGTTGATTCAAATGGCAAAAATTAACCTTCAAACCCTTTTTCTTTGTTTCCGTTGTCCTTATAGCTAGATAGATCACTAAGAGAATTATCAATGCAGGGATTCTGTTATCAATCAGTTTAATCTGAATTAGTTGATTCAAATGGCAAAAGTTAACCTTGAAAACCCTTTTTCTTTGTTTCCGTTGTCCTTATAGCTAGATAGAGCGCTAAGAGAATCATCCGATGTCAATGCAAGGATTTTGTTATCAATTGGTTTAATCTGAATAAGTTGATTGGAATGAAAAAATTAACCTTGAAAACCCTTTTTCTTTGTTTCCGTTGTCCTTATAGCTAGATAGAGAATCATCTGATGTCAATGCAAGGATTTCGTTATCAATCGGTTTAATCTGAATAAGTTGATTCAAATGGCAAAAATTAACCTTGAAAACTCTTCTTCTTTGTTTCCGTTGGCCTTATAGCTAGATAGAGCGCTAAGAGAATCATCTGATGTCAATGCAAGGATTTTGTTATCAATCGGTTTAATCTGAATAAGTTGATTCAAATGGCAAAATTAACCTTGAAAACCCTTTTCTTTGTTTCCTTGGGCTTATAGCTAGATAGAGCGCTAAGAGAATCATCTGATGTCAATGCAAGGATTTCGTTATCAATCGGTTTAATCTGAATAAGTTGATTCAAATGGCAAAAATTAACCTTGAAAACACTTTTTCTTTGTTTCCGTTGTTCTTATAGCTAGATAGAGCGCTAAGAGAATCATCCGGTGTCAATGCAAGGATTTCGTTATCAATCGGTTTAATCTGAATAAGTTGATTCAAATGGCAAAAATTAACCTTGAAAACCCCTTTTTCTTTGTTTCTGTTGTCCTTATAGCTAGATACATCACTAAGAGAATTATCAATGCAAGGATTCTGTTATCAATCGGTTTAATCTGAATAAGTTGATTCAAATGGCAAAAATTAACCTTGAAAACCCTATACTTTATCTACTGATACTCTTCAGAAGATTTTTTCGTTTTTGATGAACAAAACATCGATGTTGATCAATTCGATGCTTGCATGATCTGGGATCTGGGTTGAGCTTCTCAGCAGGGAGTGATCAGAATACTAGCATGGCTGGCGAAAGATATTACGTTTAGGGCTTGCGAGCTCAACACGTGGAATTTTGCATACCCAGTGATCGAGACCACAACTAAGTCAAAATATGCTAGTAATTAGCTTTTAACAAATTTTGCACGACTTCGACATTGACTTTGAGCCCGTTTGAAGCCAGGCGGACGAAAGAGCTCCTCCGAACCCTGACTTTCCTGAAGATCGCGAATATCTGTGTTGATGTTTTTATTTCTATGTATTCTGTACGGCCATTTTTCCTTAATTCTAGAAAGGAAACACTGCGTTTTCGAGGACAAGCACTCAAAGCGCTCTTGCATCCACAATGTTTTGATTCAAGAAACGCAGGACAGGACATTAAGTTGAGCGATTCTTATTCGTTTATTCGAATTAGGTATAGTCGAAGCCATGTGCTTACCGTACAATATTTTTTCTTTTCCTTTCTGTTGTCAGCCCTCTGTTGCATACAGCATAGATTTTGACAAGCAGGCAGCTGCCCTTTTCATTTTCTCCAAGTCAAAGAAGGTCCTTGCAGTACGCACGATTACAAACTATGGTGCAGTTGCTACTGGCCCGGATGTAGCCCGGGTAGCAATTGATAGATTTTATTTTAATTTCTTGGAATAGTTTTCAAATATTCACATTAAGTTTACTTCAAAAACATAATTTTGTTTTCCAGGAAATGGCACATGAATGGCACATGCAATTGCAGAAAAACAAAGATTGTAAAACTTCCGTGGGCCCCTGTATTAAGTCCAAAGCTGAAACGCATTTTTAAACAGGCTGGTGTAGTTGTCTGCAGCCACTCTAAGTATAAAAAGTATTTTTTTACAAGAAAGGTTAGAGAGTCACTTGAAGTAGCTGGAAGGCATGAAAGTTGGTCCACTTGACGCCGATGGTGTAAATGGAGATGCGGGGAATTTTGTAAAATCTAATTCATTTTTGGAGATCATTTTTCTATGACAGGAGGAGGAAAGAACCGAAAACAATAGATGGAATAATTTCTGGAACAGTTCATAAAATCCAATAGAAAACCGTTACGACGAATGCGAGGAACAACAAAAATCGATTGAATCTTTTACGAATCAGGAAAACCGAATCCTTCACTCTAATGATGCTCCCCTTATTAATGCCAGAGTGAAATATTAGTACTAAAAACGAGGTTAGTTTGCCATTTTGATGTCTATTGATATTTTTAGTTTCTTGGCTTTGAAAAACCTCGTCAAGTGTTCAATGTGTCAACACTATAGCGATTCAATTCAATGCCCGCAATGTGACGCCAATACAATTCAATTAAGTGCAAAGATATTTCTGTAGAGCCACATCTACTTTCAGTCACAGGAGAAAATCTGCCACCTGCGTCAATTACTGTACTGGGGATGATGCAAGATTGGATGTCTGTGCTCGTGGGATTTGGCTGAGAGGACAGAGAGCATTTTTCGATGTAAGGGTTTTTAACCCGTTTGCTCCGAGCCATCTCAAGGAAAATCTGAGTACAGCATTCAACAGTCAAGAAAAGGAAAAGAAGATACTGTACAACAGAAGTGTCATCGACATCGTACATGGTTCTTTTACGCCATTAATACTTTTTTCATCTGGAGGTGTTAGTCATGAAACTGAAAATTTCATAAAAGAGTTGTCAAGGAAACTTGGAATTAAACAATGTATGGAGCTCAACACAGTAACAAATTGGCTTCGAACAAAGCTCGCATTTATCGTCCCCAGAGCAGCTGTACTTTGTATTCGGGGTTCTCGGACAGTGAAAAGAATTCTCACACCAGCAGACACTTGTAACATTGAGATAACCCAAACAGTTGGCTCAATCGTTGTGTCTTTTCAATCCTTCTTTTATGCAACACATTCTAGTTTGGGCTTCCTGTGGTACGGATTCAAAAATGCAATTCCGCGCAAAGCAGGTGTATTGGAATACATGAACAACACATTTTGTCTTACTGATAGAGATGAACAAAAAATCACAAAAGTATTCAAGTTTAGAGATTGACATTAAGCAAAAAAGATCCCCCAATTTATTTGCGATTAGAATCATAGCATCAGTTGCTTTGCAAAAATATCGGCTATCTTAAAGATACTGCTATCATCATCATCTGTGAAGACTAGCCCAAGTTTACTTGGCGATCGTTTATAAGAGAAATGAGAATGACCACTTTCCAAAGGTTTTGGCGTATTCTGTAAATTTCTTCGTGATACATAACGGTGAAGTGAATGTAAGAAATTTGTCTGTATGAAAAATGTAAATAAATAGATTTATTGAAAAATGGCAAAGTTACCTAACATATGAAAATTATGATAATCAAAATAGTTGCATTTTTTGGTAACCTCCTGTTTTTGGCAGACGCCTTCATTATTCGGTAGATGTCGAGAGGTATCTTTCGTGTCTTCTGAAAACAGCAGGTTTGAGAGGCCTCCAAAACCTTCTGCCCCCTAAGCCGGAAGGTTTCGCAGACATCACAAGGAACCTCCTTCTGAATGTTGAATAGTAATTCCATACTTAATTTCAAACCTTTAGAGATGATGTACTCTTCTAAAATGCTGTCAAAGTTGAAAATAAAAACGAAATTTTCACTCAGTTGATCTATCGGTCTATCTACTCCCCTCTGCTCTCACAGCTCACAACAAATAAATTGCTGTTTATCAGGTTTGAAATGTTTTGCAATTTCGCGGGCAACCCTCGAAAAATCATCGGCATCCCTTCAAGAACGGCGCATGCTCCAACAAATGTGACAAATGTGGCAACTAAGGAAACGGAAGCCTTGTTCATCTACCCACGATGTTCGGCAGCCGTGTCTTTTCAACTGAGTGGTACACGAAACTTTTTCCTGCTAAGTCTAAGTTTTCAAAATTCGGAGAGTCTACCAAAAAACGGAAGGTTACCAAAAAACTAGGCCCTTAATTTGCTTTGTTCTTCATGAACGTAGGGGAAAATGCAAAGGTTTTTTTGTACTAAATTCCATGAATAGTCGAATTTGAAGAAGTATGAATGTTAACTTAAGTATATTTTTCACTCAAAGTAAAATTCAGCAGCCAAAGGAGGGAAGAGGCAGCCGTGAGAAGGCTGTTCGAAAATAAAGGCTACTGATCGACTTGAGAAAAAGTCTGTGCTTCGGGGGTCACCTCGAACTCTCGTCTTGCAACGGTTGCTTACGGACGGGTTATTCTAAAAGGATAAATCAGTTAGATTAAAGGACACCATGAGAGCTGGTAAATTATTACGAAAAAAAAATAAGATGATGTCTCCTGATGTCACACAAGTGAGTTGCTCATCGTAGGGACGGGAAATATAGTCCGGGTTGATTGTAGGGAAGAATGGTTCGGTCTGTTAAATTGCTTATTTCGCTAGAGGAAACGTTGTTGCACAAAGGTATGGCATGAGCAGCTACAGCTTTTAGTGTGCCTTATATGCCAAGGAACGCTTAATCTCAGTGAAACTTTGCATGAATGGGTTAGTCTTAGAGTTCTTCGTACGCTAGGGAAAACATTAAGTTAGTGACTGTAGGAAGACACAGCTTTGATTTTTAGGTACTTAGTATGCAAGCGAAAAAGAAGTCTCATCCCCTGTAGACATGGATGGCTGAAGCTCTAGAGTGCTTATCATTGAAAAGAAAGTTAGTCTGGTGAAAGTAGGGATGGGCGCAGTCTTTGTGAATGCTTTGAACGAGATATGCCTTAGTGTTCGTGACTGCAGGAACATACGGCTTCGACGTTTTGAGTGCATAGCATGCAGGGGAAAGACGTTGTCTGATTGAGGTGTGAAGGGGAAAGGAAACCTTAGTGTCCATGACAGTGGGCACAAATCGCTTAATATTTTCATTGCTTAGTATTAAAGGGCAACCTTAGTCCTTATCTCGCAACACGTCTTAGGTCGACGACCATTTTAAGAGCTTGGTATATGTTAGGGCAAGAAGTTCACGCAGCAGATTTCAGGTCTTCGTCCGTCTATGGGCGCAGAGTATGCTTGGGCAACGTTAGTTCTTTATCATGTAGCAAGTAGGTTTTACGCCCTCTTCCCCAGGCGTTCTCTTGTCCTGCTTCTCTGACCAATTCCATAGTCCAATAATTGTCCAAGTTGGTCTTGTCGGGTCTGGTCCTATTCCTCTTGATGTCTTGGCTCGGTCCTATCACTGTGGCCAAAAAGAATTCGAAATTTCGATGATAATGACGACAGCGTCCCCCGGTTTGTTATTTCTTCGTTTAAAAGTCAAAAGAAACGTGCAGAATTCAGGAGGTCGATGTCTTAATTTGCGAACATATTATCACGCATTTTCGGGGGTTGCTTTGATCTGGCCACAGTAATAGGACCGAACCTCGGCAGACTTCAAACCGCCAAGTAAATAAAATACTTTTATACCTGTTTTTAAATGACTTACTTACGGAAAGTGAAAACAAATGTCATTTGTAAACAGTTTAGGAGCTGAGGAACATTTTGTGACTGGAATCGGTCAACTGACCTCGTATTTTCCAAACAGGGAAACAAACACGCCAGGCCATTCAAATTTTTTAAAAAATCAATTGAAAAGAAGCCCACACAAAAATACAACTACTGCGCTTATCATGGCGGAAATAGAAACTGGGTCATCGAAGTTCCCACCATGGCAAGCACTTACATGTCAAATGATGTACATATTTAGAGAATACTCAATACAACGAGAACAAAAAAGCGTACAGTACAATATAACGAATAATAATGGATAGGGGAGGGGATGCCGCTCTGTTTACTTCTGAGACACGCCGAGTCTCTTCGGTGCCTTAATGTAAACGATAGTTGCTTCCATTATCATTCTGTTTGCAATTAGAGGAGATCTATTCGTTCTTCTCCAAATATAGGGTAGTGCAGGAAGAAATGTTCACTGTCTTCATTAGCTACACCACACAGACAGACAGGATCTAGACATTCGAAATTATGTCTAAATCTGTGTTCATTCAGAGAACTGAACGATAGACGAAAATTCGAAAGTGTCTAACACCGACAATATCATTTATACCATAAGTTGAATTCTCATTGGGTCTTATCTTATCATATGACGTGCAATCCGATACCGACCCCACAGGCGGCAGATGAGGTGGGAGCGCCAGCACAGTAGCTCTACGCTCGTCCTTGACCGTCTCTGACCATCGCCTCCTGATGAACATCACCACCAAAGAACTCCACCAATAACAACCTCGTCTTCTCATGGATTGATCAATGACCGCAAAAAGATCAGTCGTCTTTTTGTTAGAAGAAACAAAGAAAAAATTGCGCCCAACAAATGGTGATAATTGATGCCATCTATTCTTGTTCTATTGAAAGGCCCAAACGATGGCAATCGTGATAGTTTGCCATTGTGCCGCAGTGCATAATGAATCAAGCTGACAAAACATCTATACATATAATGCGACTTACCATTTCACTACTGAGTTCACGCTTAAGATATTGTTTAGTGCGTGGATCGACCGATGGACTACGAAGATAACACGAAGCTTGAGACAGGATAATAACGATGGTATTCTCGATGATAAACTGTAGCAATCGTCTGTTGGAGAAAAAATCATTATAGGCAAATTTGGTAATCATTGGAGCATGATTAAAAGATTTCCAAAAAATTAATTCAGCAAGCATTACAGGTAAAGAGTTTCACTGTGCTCAAAAATTACTGATCGCTCGGAAAACTGAGTACAGGTCAGCAAAGATTCCCATTGGGGATACAAGAGAAAACCAAGATAAGCACGGACTTTTAAAACGCCGTTTATCACAGAAACAGGGCATCTCGTTTAGCAATTACTTCATACGGCGTATTTGTTTGGATTTGACAACCTACCAAATTCTGAAAAGAAAAGGTAAACTTCGAAGAGATGTAAAGATATTTCCTAAGCAGATACAAAAAAAAATTAAAAAAAGCAGTTGAAACCGTGGGTTCGTTTCGAATTATTACAAAAAACATTCGTGACTAGAGTTTTGTAATATTATCTATACAGCGTCTTTGACTTTGTCAAGTTAAAGCAACTCTGAAGTGGTTTCGGTTGCAAACAATAGGCAGTAAGTCGGGCCCTGAGAAATAGCAGACTCACCTTAATCTTTTGCTCCTTTCGTCAGCGTTGGTCATCAGATCTCCTTTGCATGGAGATGACCTTGGTGATTCGCAAGGTGAATGCTTGATTG
>JACTAT010000003.1:0-79524 GCA_014526335.1 Chrysaora quinquecirrha
TCCTCTTACGGTCCCTCTGATGATTTGAAGAAATCCAGGCTTAATCACCTCTTGTTAGTTGTTTGCTTGGGTATTTATTACAGTGAAAGTCCTGAGAGCAGTCTAGCTGAAAAAGGGTAGGACTGTGACAATAACTAATCATTATGTTATCGTTAAAAATCCTTAAAACTTATCGTGCCGTGCCGTGCCGGAACCTGTTAGATTCGTCACCAGCCATTTTGATTGAAGGACTAAAAGATGTTCCGTTCCTGTGTTCCTCCTTAGCTTTGTTAGGCTACATGTATGTGCCAAAAATTTTAGGAGCGCCACAGCGCGAGAATTGGTTTTATAAGTCGATGTGGGTCGACCCAGATAAGAGGCCTCTGTCGTATGGTTCGACTCAGTCGCGCCGTGCCGAACCATGTGAAAAATTGGTTTTATAAGAATCGCGCCGCGCCGAACCAACCAAAATTCACTCGGTTCGGCGCGGCACGGCACGACTTACAAAACAGGCCCAAGACTTTTTATTATTGTTCATTATGATTTCTTTGTTATCCGCCAGATTTCTGGTTTTCACTTGACAGATGCGACAGTCATTTGTCGCAATTTCAGTGATGCTCTGTCATAAAGCTTCATTTCATAGGAGCAGACAAATTTCTTCATTTGGAGCTGAATCCAATAAAATACACTTTTTTTATTAGAACCAGTAAATTATGATCGAGGCTTGCTGCTCTTAACTTGTTGCCTTTTTTAGCCTGAAATGTTATTAATCTGTTCTTAATTCCACGGTTACTTAAGGCCTGGCTAAACTAGGAGACATATCGCGCGCGAAATTGATGTCCCTTGTTGTCTCCCAGTTCAGCAACCTCGGAAACTTTGTAGCGTGCGACAAAATTAGAGCAAGAGACACGCAATTGTTCCTGGGAGACAACAGAAATACTTCTTGTCTCTGTGACATGCAAATGACTCGGGGGACATGTTGCTCGCTTGTCACTCGCATGTTAAGCAACCCTGGGAGAAACGCCGCGCCTCGTGTCGCGCGCGACAAGTCTCCTAAGCTTAGCCATAGCTTTAGACAAATTTCTTTGTTCGCTTGCCTTCAGAGTCCAGAAAAGTGGCCTACCTTCCTCCAGACAAAAATACCCCTAGCTGAAAACTTTCCTCACTAAACAATGAAAATAGGCGTGTGGCATCAGATTTTCTTTTGTTCTGTTTGACCTTCCTCCGGTCAATGACCGTGTGACCGTAACTTTTTCTTGGCTCTGCTTGCCTTGTACATTTGTTCGGATGCTCATTCAGTCTATGCAAAGGCCAGCACCAGCTTGTTCTTAGTTTGTTCTTAAAATCTGGACCAAATCCAGGCTCGTGTTCTTATAAAATTGTTCTTATAAAAAACCGAATGTAGGTTGAATGCCCGTGCTGGTGTTAGCTCATGCCAGTTGGTAAATGGGATGGGTTTTGAAGAACGTCAACCGATTTGAATGAATGTCTATGAGAGTTGTAGCCCTCATATGTCGTTCTAAGATACTCCAAACAATAACCAAATACAAGCATTGAATCCTAATCAAGACTAGTGAAAAGTCGTTATAGGATATTGAATATTGACACTTGACAGCTGTATTTTATCTACTGGCAAGACTTATTGTAATTTTTTTTCAGAAATTAAAGAAAAAGAAGAGGCGTAAAAGTTATAAAAAGCAAGACGACGAAAGTGAATCTGAATGGGAAGAAGCGCCAGTGAGTTATCGATATTTTTAGCCTATGTATATACAAGCATGGGGATTACCCTGGGAAAAGGATTCCCCTAACAGTAATAGTACAGTCAACGCTCCCCGTGCAATTTTTCACACACTGGCGCTATGCGCATGGCCTGATAAACTCTGCTGGGACTCTTTCCATCCCATTGCCGTCATTTCCTTTCCAAAAATGACGTCATGTCTTAGAGGGGTAGGTGGTACAGAGATTGTGACAGCACGTGACAGTTTTTCGGTGACAGTGAGTGACAATGGGGGAGAGAAGGGGTCAAAATCTGTCCAAATTTTTCGTGACGTCATTTATGAACGGCCCCAAAAGGAAGGGAAATTGATACCCTGTTCATCCGCACATTCCCGTATATGAAATGATAGAAATACCCCCCGATGTTGATCTTGTCAGTGTTACCCTCCTCCTCTCTGGTATTTTCTGTCATGATTCCAAAAAATTGAAATCAAATGTAGAGAAACTCCAGCGGGACCGTAGTCAATAAGCATTTTTGATGGAAACCGTAGGATAGAAAATAACTAACAGACCTCTTGATGTCTTAACTATTTCTGTATTTTATTGAAAAATTTATTGATGATAAGAAATTTGAAAATTTCACGATTTCACTATATGGCTGTGACACAAAAATTGTTGTAATTGAAAGAAATAATCTATGTATCAAAAGAAGGCAATGAACGAGAATATCAAAGTACCCGAGGTTCCTTTCAAGCCACTGAATCACATGGAAAAGGTGCCAACCGTCCGTTCATCTTTTTAAAAAATTTTCTCCCTATGTTCTCTACAGCTATATATGCAACGGAAACAGAACAGCAGACAAAAAAAGTTTTGTCCCGAGAATACTTTTTAAGACAAACCTCCGTAAGCGGACCGCTCTCTAAATGAATACAGTTGACAGCTGCTATCTCGTCTGCCCGCTATCTCGAACATTCGCTATCTAGAACGATTTCCCAGTTCCCCTCGTTTTCATATAAGGGTTTGTATAGAAAAATCATCCGCTATCTCGAATCCCGTTACCTCGAACATTCGCTGTCTCGAACCATATTCGATTTCCCATGGAGGAAAAACTGTTCTTTATCTCGAACTTTACCAAATTTTCTGCTGAACTGGATAAAGACACAGGCTGAAAATATGCTAATAAGTTCGTCTAGCGGGAATAAGAGCAGTCAGGTAATATGCTGCCCATGTTTACAGTAGATGAGGCTCAGAACCCTCGATGGATTGCCAGCATCAGAGTGTAACCATGCTGCTGTCGGAAGGAACAGTTTGACTGATGCTGGACAAGAAATTCCTGGCAAAAAATAACCTTTCTCGTTCATAACTGTCTTGCCCACCAAGAGGTATGCCCATGCCAGTGATCTCTGTCTGTTTTTAGCACAAGAAGGTTTGCTGCATCATCATTATCTCAAGTTCAATGATAATGTAGTAATGAAGCAGATGACGCTGAACTCCTATTTGCAAAATAACTGACTTGTTTGATGAAACTGGGATCAGTGACCTTGCATTTTAATTAGGGTTCCTTTCATCGCTTAAAACTATAAATGTTTTATATTTATATGGGACATCCGTTATTTCGAACATTCGTTATCTCGAACAAATTCCAGTTTCCCTTGAGGGTTCGAGATAGTGGATGTCAACTGTAATAACACCAGTCCCACAGGTGTCCGTTATATGTATGTTCTACTGTCCTTGTATTTTTCGAGTGGGTGACCTCTAAGGGGGAAGAGGTGTTTTATTCTGCAAATTGTATAGGAAGCTATTTAAAGGTTATACACAGCTTTCCCGCTAAAATCAACATAAAACACGTTTATTTTGGTTTTTGTTTTGAAGGAGAATCCTTCCTAACGACTTTTTTCCTTTGGAGGTAAAGAAATCAAAAAACAGTAAACGAAGATCGAAGAAAAAACATTGGAAACGAAAAACCAGTTCGAGTGATTCAGAAACTTAATAGCAGCAGACAACGCAGCAACAATTAATGGAATACCGAAAAGCGGAGGTAATGGACGAAACAGAGCAGCAAGAAAGTCTTTTATCGACATTACACTATGGGGCGCCAAATGGGACAAAATTTCAAGTTAGCACAAAATCCCATGAAACACTAAAATCTCATCAAGCACACAATATCTTTACAAATACATCGAATTTCAACAGAAAAACAAGAAAATCTAAAATACTAATATAATTTACGTAAAACTTGTTCAAGTTTTGGAGATTGTTTGTTGAAATTTCTGTCGATCTGCTTGATGAGATTTTGCGTTTTGCTTGATGAGATTTTTCATCAAACTCATCTGTTCCGTGAAATATCGTTTCCCATCCTGGGGAAAACGAGGCCGGAAAAAAAGGAAACCTGTGTGCATAAAGCTTCCTGATGGAAGCAATTAGAAAAGGATCAGAAAACAAAGAAAAGGATAAGCTAGACAAGCCCCAAATGAATCAATAACATGATTTAAAGCAACTTTTGCCAAGCATTAGAAATAATAGTTAAGGCTGATGTGTATTATCCGGACCTTCAATTTTCGGCCTTTTAATGGGCCTTGTATATAAAAGTATAGTATAGGGCCTAGGCATATTTTTTACAATACCGTAAATGCTCTAACAAACGCCCAGCCTCTTTTAAACGGCCGTCTCTAATAAACACTCCATTTCTCAGTTAGAAAGGCCCGTTTATTAGAGTTTTCCTTGATCGAGCAATTTTAAGGAAAATAAAGACAAGGGTTGATTTTAAGGTTTTCTACTATATTTCAGATAAGCAAAATTATAAAAATGAGGGAAATATCCTATAATTGAAGAAAACCGACTTGAAGACGACATTGATAGTTCCATCAGCAAGCTTTATCCACACGGGTTTCCTTTTTTCCAGCCTTGTTTTCCCCAGGATGGGAAACGATATTTCACGGAACAGATGAGTTTGATGAAAAATCTCATCAAGCAAAACGCAAAATCTCATCAAGCAGATCGACAGAAATTTCAACAAACAATCTCCAAAACTTGAACAAGTTTTACGTAAATTATATAAGTATTTTAGATTTTCTTGTTTTTCTGTTGAAATTTGATGTATTTGTAAAGATATTGTGTGCTTGATGAGATTTTAGTGTTTCATGGGATTTTGTGCTAACTTGAAATTTTGTCCCATTTGGCGCTCCATATTACACTTATTTTTTTAATAAGCAACTGATCGATAAGCAACTAGGGCGAAAATTTGGCTAAACTTTTTGGTTAAGATTGCTTTCCTTACAAAGTACATCGTTGAAAACTTGTCATTTACATTTAAAAGCAAGAAAAGAGCCAAAACAAGAGATTTTGGGGGTTCCAGTCATTCTCTGAGGGCTGAAATACTAGATATTTTAAGCTACTTTGAGGGCTGGACTTTGATTACCTGTGTCCCGGGGGGGGGGGTACATGACTTACGGATGGACGAGGATGTGCCGCCCAGATTTTACAAACCCACCCACTTATAATGTAGACCTATGCAAAAACAGACCCTATATATGTGTAAAAGTAAACGGAATATGAGAGTAATAAGACTTTCTAGGCCTTATTACTGCTTGAAATTGTACTACGAACATCTTCGGCGCGATTTCAACACGATTTCTAGTCGAAACATCGTTCAATTTTCTGTTTTATTCTCAATTTCCCACCCTCTTTTATGGAGTTTTGGTTAAAATCATACCCATGTTTAGAGAATTTCAGGGTCAAAACCCCACCCATATGGGCGGCACATAGCCGTACCCAAATAATACTAAGTACCTCCCCCGGGTCTGAGTCGTAGTTATAGCTATTGAAATGAATGCTGTTTGAGCGACCTCGGTTTGGTATTAGTCTCGGTCTGATGAGCGATAACTGGGCCTCAAGTAATAAGTCTAGGCTGGACCAGAAGTTCAGTTGCTTATTAAAAACTAAGTGTAATTCAGATTGATAAAGAATTTGACTGTTTTTTACCATTGGCTTGTTGATAGACTAGTACGACAAACAGAAGTTCTTTTAATGCTGACTTTATCATGTACTGTTCAGTGGAACTTAAGATTGTATTTAAAATGCTAATGCTATGACAGTTTCACCTAAGATGTTTATATATAAGTACTTAAGGCTGTATTTCCACTAGGTGCTAATTGTTCCGTGCTCTTTGGCCCTGGCCCCTTACAAACATTGTTGCACGCTTTTTTTTATAAGGAACCACTTTATAAGGAACCTACATGTAGAAGGCCTGAAAATTTAAAGAACTTGTACTACCAGAGAGAAAATTACTAAAGAACTTTTTATTGTTGAATAGTTTTCAAGAATTACAATGTCGGTTCCTTTCATTTGCAGTCGAAAATCACATAAATTGTACGTTAAGGATGTATCAAATGTTTCCATGAGTAGTCTCGAGCTTTGCTCACATCCAAGTGTCTCTGTGTAGTAGTCATGAAACTGAACATGCAGTTAAAATTAAGGAACTATTAAGGAGCTTTTGGAACTACAATCGTCTCAAAAGAAGTCCAAAAATAAGGAACTTTAAGAATTAGGCCTTGAGCTAGGTTCTTTATAAAAAAAATGCATGTAGTCAAACATTTGAGATTTCCTCTACAAGCATTGTTTGATCGTTTTGCCACGTCACAAAACATTGCTTGACACTCTGCTTGACAAGCAAAAATAAGCTAGATTTGTTGCGCAATGCTTTTGAAATAGTTCAAAAGCTTTTTTGCTCGACGCAAGTGGTCAAACGGTTTGCTTGATTGCAAATTTCAAATCTTTGACAAGCAATGTTTGATCGTTTGATCAGGGTCTAAATTTTTTCGGTTCTGCAACATAAATTTCGTCATTTGACTGACGTTGCCTCGGATTTAGCCAATCAAATCAGCTGAAAACGTAGCACGTGTGATAGTTTAAAACCAGTGGAAATCCGGTTGTTGCTGTGGGAGCTTTTAGCGAAAACTGCGGCGAAATTTGCTATCCACTGAACCCCTACATTAATATTGAATATTAACATTGATTTTTAGAAAAAAGGCATATATAGTTTCTTATAGTCGCTTTCTTATGAACAAAAAGAGTGTACCTAAAAATGAAAGTTCTTGTATACGATTTGTACTATATTCTAATGTCATAGGTTCCCAACGTTCTTTCGACATCTAACACCAAACACATCTCTTCATCCATCATGTCTTTATTAAAACCGGCTTGTCTCTCAAGATTTCGAAAGTTTTCCAGTAACTTTTTAAGGTCTACTGTAACTTTGCTTATTCTATTTTCTAACATGTTATGTAGCAAATTATTCTCACAATAAAAAACATTTGCTGTCTCTATGGAGTCTAGATTATCATATTGTAAATGCTCTCTGGGCGCACAGCTGACATCTAGCCGTTTGAACGCGTTGAATATTTCGCGTGCTATTGGTTGCGGATTTGCTTCATTGTCAAGACGTGCTTTCTTCCATTCCACTGCTTTTTTTAAAAGCTTTATTCTTGGCTTCATTAGAAGAATGACCATTTTATAGAATCCTTCGTAATCCATACCGGCAGAACACTTTAAGATCAACTGGGAAAGAACATTACAAATGTAAGTGATGCGGTAGGCTTGGGCTGGGCTTGCGAGGTGGCCAGGTTGGAAAGGTAATTACGTACACGTGTACGAGTGACATTGATTTATTGAAAACATATATATATTTAAAAATTAATTGCATAGGAGTTTCATACACACCCCAAGGTTTGAAAATAAGTTCCATCCAAATCGCATGTAGTGGTACCTACCTGGTAATCCCACCAACAACTGTGTCGAATGAAATGTTAATACATATGAATTAGTAGAGGTACCAGGTTCCACCCTTTTTTCATACCAGAGGTACAACAAGGTTTGGTACCAAGTTCCACCTAAACCGCATGCAGTGGTACCGGGTAGTCCCACATCTGATCAAAGTAAAGATCATCCTCGTTGGTACCGGTCACAAAATCTGCCAAAATACTGGCAATTTTGGCCTAGGCATAAAAACAAGATGTAGATTCCGAAAGCTGGTGTTCTTAGAAAGGAAATGCAAAGAATTTCATTGATAACTGTACGGCAAGATACAATATCTCATGTAGCAAAATTTTTTGGTTTTCATAGATTTTTTTTACATAGTTTTCGGCCTATTTCGGCGTAAAATTTTTAAGAAACTGTGACGTCACTTAAAATTTCTATTGTTTGAACAGTCAATCAAATTGCTAATAGACAAGGCCGATACCAGGGTCGAATATGGACAGCGGAGTTTCACGTAGAGGCCTATTCACCCTGGGGACGAGGTTGAGTAAAGATCTGTCCCGAATGAAATGTTAATAGTACTGTACATATGAATTGACAAAGGTACTAGGTTCCAACCTATTTTCGGAGCCTTTGGTACCATGATACAACTACCCTGTCATCCCTTTTCGAAAATATTAAAAACTTAGATTTGGCTTGCAATTGAAAATGTATTAAACATAGGAGCCTAATATGTTTTCTTTAAAAGCCTTGAGATATCCTTTTAAAGAGCTTAATTACTTAGCCCCGTCTCTCCTGGAGGGGGAGGGGTCGTATTTTCTTGAAAGTGTTCCATTGTTGCCATTTTGTACTTGATTGTTACTTGGCTGCATTTGATTGCTGCTAGATTCCGCTTGATTAACCCAAGAGGATTCGTTCAGAACGTTGTTATGTTAAGGCAAGAAAATGATCACGTGACAAAGAGAAGAGAAAGGAACAGGGGCGTTGTAGCTGCAAAAAAGAGGATTTCTGAAGATTTAAGGGTTCTTTCTTCTTAGATCCCATTTTCAGCCCCTGAGCGCGCTCTGATCGGGGCAAAACCCAAGGTTTCCATGTACTATCACTTCTATGAGCTTAAACTTCGTGAATTTAAACTCAAGTGCAAGGAATCACTCTGAATAACCTGAAGGGGGCACAACGGGAAATCTCCTGGTGTGGCGCCTAGCCATAAGGCTTCTGAATGGAAACTCTGAGAGGCAGAGTAAAGATACAGATATCGATGACGAAGGAAATGGGACTTTAGTTTTTGATTTCGTTGTTCAGTTTAAAAAAGAAATGCCTGAAATATTAAATGAGAGAAAATCTTAACATAGCCTCACTGCCCAAGTTCTTTACAGCCCACCCAAATCAAATTTGTTTTCGAATTTCATCTAAGTTTACCGGCAAAAAAGCAAATTCTTTGTTAGGTTCTCACAGAGCATAGAAGCAGTCAGGTTTATGACAGATTGCAGAACGCAGGTGAAAAGAGGATGAAGTCTCGGATAAGGAAAAAACACATTCGATAAGACTCATTCGACAAGAGCAGGGTTCGAATTAGGTCACTGATATTCGATCTTCATTCGGCAAAGAAAGAACAACACAAAGCCAGACTCAGATTGAGGTAAACCTAAAAAGTAATCAGTAATTATTCCTTAAATTTACAGTTAAACTTATTTCGCGTGGTATCAGCGATATTACAAGCTTTTAATATACACACTTGCTTTTATGAGAAACCTCTGATATGGGCTTTCCACTGAGGTTCAATGAATTAAAGAAGATTCGTTCTTGGCAAGTTAGGAAACCTTTAAAGCCGGCGCATACGCTGAGGAAAGTGTAGACTTCCCAAGTCGTCTTTGATGGAATGAAAGAGGCCAAGTCCAAGGAAAGTGCTGAGCAGAAATCGCATTTTAGGTCGTGTCGAATTTTATTTATTTATTTAATCCGACAAAAAAACGACGCAAGAGCGACGTTGACTTTATATCTAGTCATAGTCAAACTTCATTCAAAGTGAAGTTATTTGGTTTAGTTACTGAAAATGGGGCTCTAAAGGGGCGAATTTTTAATTCAAACTTACTGCGGCAAATGCAGTAAAATGGATTCGACCAAAATGCGACCATATATGTCGAACTTGTTATTTAAGTTCGGCAAATTCTACTGCACTTAATTCAAAGATAATAAGCTTCATAAAATTGCCACTTTATATGGGTGAATTTAGGAAGAAATTAATTCAAATCTTTCTTGAGTTAAATTCGACACGGTCTAAAAGCGACCTTGATTTAAAGTGGCAACGTTGCTTTATATGGTCGCAGTTTGGTCGAACTTAATCAGAGAGTCCAGAAAAGTGTTCAACCTTCCTCCAGACAAAAAACCCCTAGCTGAAAACCTTCCTCACTTAACAATGAAAAATAGGCGTGCTTCGGGTTTGGCAAAAGATTTTCCTTTGTTCTAACTGACCTTCCTCCGGTCAGTGACCGTGTGACCGTAACTTTTTCCTAACTCTGCTTAATCAAAATCAATTTACTGCATTTACTGCAGCAATTTTGAATTTAAAACTCGCCCCTTTGAGCCTCTTTTTTAGTAAGAAAGCCAAAAAAATATACTTTGAATTAAGTTCGACGCAACGCTAACGACACACACTCTTTTTTTTATAAGAAACCCATTTATAAGAAACTCAGTACTGAGATCAATATTGGCTAAGAAACTTTCAGTACTCGACCAAAAATGGTAAGAAACTCGCAGGTCTCAAGAATCTTTAGAATTAGAAATAAAGCATCGAAAAAACAAACTTTTGTTGCACCAGAAGTGTCTATTTTTCCAGAAAAACAGCTGATGTAAACGTGAATTGTATTGCTTCTTCTATTTGTAGAATTTAAGTGTCAATTACCTGTTTTGGCACTTAAAAATTTTGATTCTAAGAAACTGCTAAGAAACTTTCAGTACCAAATTTGTCCCAAAACTAAGAAACTTTGAGTACTGACCAAAAATCTTAGTTTCTTATTTAAAAAAAGAGTGTATGAAGTCAACGCCACTCTTACATCGCTTTTATGCCGAAGCAAACAAATTAAATTCGACGCGACCTAAATGTGGCCTTAAAAAGCCCGCCTTATAAAGTGACAATGCCATTCGTGGCACTTATGCACGCAATTTTTGCTGATAACTTTCGTACGGAAGCCCACAAGTGCCAGGCAAACTTTGTTTTTTTTTCAGGTGCATTTTAATGTTTTCTACTCCACACAAGATATTTTTGAGGACAAGTTGTGTGTTTCTCTACAAGTTAGCTTTGCTAAAAATCAAAACTTCGAGAAATTTAATAATATCCGTTGGTATCACAGCTTTACCTCCCTTCCCTCTCTCGTATTGGTATTTGTGGGCTTCCGCACATTCGTGGCTTTGAGGAAAATATGTGTCGTGCTTGATATTTTCTGCCATTCTTGGCAAAATCCATGGGCAGGGTCGTGTGGTTCTCGCGCACACGATGAGAATTTGCGGAGGAAAGTGCCACGAATGGCATTTACTCAGCACTGTCTTCAGCGTGTGTGGCGGGCTTAAGTATCTGGCGCTGAACAATAAATTCCATTCAAGACCCTCTCGATATAACAGAACTCTCGAAATTTTCTGTCTCCTTTAGAGTTCTTACGTTCGGTTTCGTTCCGTTCTTTCGTTAGAGTTCATTAAAGCGAGCTTCAGCTATATCTCCTGACTATTTTAATATCAGGAAACTATTAAATTACGTTAAAAGTTTCATTGTTAAAAGTAAGATATTGGAAATTAAAAAAAATTTACTTCAATGTTGATTTTAAGGAAGGATCGGGGGCCGAGCCCCCTTGTAAAATCAGGTTGGTTTTTTTTGTGGGTTAACCCCCCAAAACAATTAAGAATTGGTCATAATTTTAAAATCTTCCCGTTGCCATTAACATTCTTTATATGCTTTCTTTGCAAAGATCTTGACGAAAAGTACACATTAATTTCCTTTTCCCTAGCCCCTTTTCAAGTTGTGTCGATTCCTAAAGGGCTCATTTCTTGAGAAAAATCCTGTTTTTCTGTCAGCCTTTATGCTGGATCCCCCCATTTCTATTTTTTTCTACGCAATGTTGTTGCTTACATTTGGTTAATAGCACTGGCCATCATATTTGCATCAATAAGAATATGAGTGTGGTCACAAGGAACAACACCCCATATAATGACGGAGCCCCCTCCCCTCTCTCTCCTTGTGAAATTTTTGAAATCACAACTGTTTGTCTTACCATTGGCAAATCTTTACAGATCAAGAAAGACTTGAATTGACACTGTGAAAATGGCGAGTGAAAAAGAAGAGTTACGACTGTCACTGGTTGCTGATGTCCACACCTAACTACTTCTGAAAAATGAACGATAGCAGTAGTAATACTACTCATAATACTAACATTACTAACAGTATTACTATTACTAACAGCACCACACCCAAATATGACTGTATTCCACGAAGTATAGGGATTTCTTTAATCGTTCTTGCACTTGTTGCCTGTCCCTTTCATCTTTACATTTTAAAAGTTCTAATTGCTCGATTAAGATTGAAACTTGCTCGCCATAAAATCCTCCTTAGCCTATCCATCGCTGACAATCTTCAGTTGTTACTTTCAGCTATTATTTTCATCATTTCTATTGCTTCTGCCTTGCAATCAAGCTCCACAGGATGTCTGGTTATTCGTAAAATATTTGAATTTAATTGCATTGCTACACTGGTATCTTCAAGTGGCAGTATTGTATTACTATCTATTGAGAGATACATTGCTTGCATTTACGCTCTCCAATTCCATAATATTGTCACACATAAACGTACAGTCATAAGTCTACTCTGTCTGTGGACAATAAGCATCACTTCTGGTGTCGTGCAAATATTCCACGTGCAGAAACCCAATGGTAATTATTCGACGTTCAATGTTGCACCATCTTCAAGAATGTTTTACATTGTTGTCGTATTTGCAAGTTCCTGTATCATCTCGATTGTCCAGATTCGCCTATACCTTCTATCAAAAAGCAAATTGAAGGCCGATAAAGAAATCTCGTTTGGCAGCAGACAAGAAGAATCAGACCTAAGAAGACGCCATATAAAAATTGCAGTTGTCTCAAGTGCGGTTACTGTATTATATATGATTTGCATGCTACCATTAGCTGTTTACAACTCATTTCATTTCGCAAAAGACACATTTGATTCGAAATTACGACAAGTAGTGGTTAGCAGTGCAATTTTAAATACACTATTTGACCCGTTTCTGTATGGAATAGGGATGGTAGATATAAGAAGAGCAATGAAAAGAGATTGGGACGAGTTTAAATTCTTCATCCGAAACAGAGCTGGAGTGCAGAATGATGAAATGGTCATCCGTAACAGAGCTGGAGTGCAGAATGATGAAATGGTTGGAACAATTGAAGATGGAAAGACGTTCCAAACGACCCAAGTGTGAGACTGAACAATGGAACTCAAGGGGGGTAATAGAACATAATTAGCAAAGGGGTGTGCGAGATAATGTTCTCGAAACTATAAATAATTTAGAAATGATCAGGAATAAATTAACCGTGTCTTACAAGCAAAAAAAATTGTAGTAAAGTACTTTGGATTTAAAGTTAATTTAACTTTAAGCGTTCTTATCTTTAACTAAGTATTATATTTGGACATTAAATTGTAGTTGCTTGAAATATATTGAAATGAAATTGAAATGAAATGGGAAAAAACAATGTAGCTACAAGCTTGGAGAAAATGTCTAATTTCTTTTAGAGCCTACCCTGTAGTCTTCAATGGTTGAAATGCATCTTGCCTTCGTAGAAAAAAGCAATCGAAATGTTTCTTGAATTTGCATAGGTTAATTTCTGATACTACTGTGATCAAAATTTCTGAAACTACTGTGATTATCGAAATTTTCGCGTATTCAAGCGTAGTTGGTCGATTTTTATGTCCGGAGGACATATTAAGATGGTGTTCGTTGTAATAGACGCATAGGCATATAGACGCTTTTTCGTGCCAAAACGTAACAAAAGATAAACCACAAATAATAGGAATTAATCTTTGAAATCGCCGTTAAGTGTTGTCGTTAGTGGGCATAATTAACAAAATTCAATTGCTTGCCAAAAACATCAATTAGAATCAACTGTCTGTGTAGCGCAGTGGAATAGTGCGCTTTTTTCTTGCGCTAAGGGTTGCGAGTTCGATCCACGATGCAGGAAACTAAAAATTTGACACAAATATTTTCTGAAAGCCGGCTGGGCCGGGCTTCAAAAAAAGGTTTGACTACAATATTGCAAAATGTTGCTCAAATCTAATTTGATTTTATTTGTTATTTTGAAATATTTTCATACAATTTTTTATTGGGTTGTTATTGTCAGAAGTTTCTAGAAGTCATCTTATATGTAAGATATTTTCGTGTGAAGAGAGGAGGAGATTGTGGCGCAGCAGAAATTGTTGCCAAGTTAGACAGAAGAAATTTTTTCAAAACAGTTGGCGGCTTCGAGAATCATCTGAAAATAAATGGTTCAAAGTTGGCAATCAATTCTTCAAAGTGCTACTAATTATCGAATTTAGTCATCTGCATAGTATCCGAATTCTTATGATAGCATTTGGAGATTCTAGAATTAAATTCATCATTGGAGGCGAAGAGAGTTATTTGTTACACAGTTTAACCTATGAGTTTCAATTTACTAGTACATATACGTTACTAGAGGTTTTCTATTTTCGATTCAAAGTTTTGGGATTCTTCAAGGAAAGATTCATCTGATCACATTGTCAACAATCGCATCATCATCATAATGGATCATTATCATCATCACCATCATTATCACAATCACAAATCTTTATCTTCAACATGATCATCATTGTTGAAGCAGATGATGATCATGTTGAAGACGATGATGATCATGTTGAAGACGGTGATCATCATTTTCGTCTTCAACGTGATCATCATCATCGTTGTCATCGTCGTCGAGCATCATAATCATCATCATGATCGTCTTTAGCATGATCATTATGTCATTATCATCCTCTTCAAAGTCATCATCATCATTCAATCATCATCATCATCATCATCATCATCTTCATCATCATCATCATCACCAACATAAGCATCATCATCATCATCATCATCATCATCATCATCATCATCATCATCATCATTCTCATCATCGTTGTCTTCTTCTTCGCCTTCTTCGTCATCTTCGTCATTATTAGCATTATCTTCATTATTATTATCATCATCCTCAGCGTCCTTCGGACATTGCTACAGCGTTGCTATTTTTAAACACCTATTCGCTGGCGGTCTATTTCTGACGTTCATACTCTGAGGGTTGTCAGACGAAAAAAGCTTTTAAGTATGCCCGAAAATGATTGTGTTCGAAGAATTTCGAACACATTGGTGTGGGGTGGCGTGTCACTAACTAACTAACTAACTAACCAACGCTTGAACAATGGAAAACGTGTAACAATAGGGCCTTTGTCAAGAATGCCATTAGGGCCATTGTCTCGGCCATTGATGCGCAATTTGCAGTTGGTTTTTCACAATGCACTTTTGTCAATCTGGGGTCATGTGACAATTGTTCTTCCATGACTCATATTTGTTTACGCAAAATTCGATGGCAAATTGCCACATTGGTAAAATTGAAATAAATTAATGACATTTCAAACATTCTCATCGTCGATAATAGAGTCTGGGCAAGAGCGGCAATTTCAAAACAGTTTTCAAAGCAAATCGTCATCATTATCATCATCGTCATCATCATAATCTTCATGATCACTATCACCACCGCTACAACCAGAATCATGATGATGATGATCGGTCATCTTCATAGCCATCATCACCATCACAATTATCATCATTGTCATCATCGTCATCGTCATCATCATCATCACCATCACCACTATCACCAGCTCTACCACCAGTGTCATGATGATGATGATGATCAATCATCTTTTAAGGCCATCATCATCATCATCATCATCATCATCATCTACATTACCATCACTATCATCATAATCATCATCATCATCATCATCATCACTATCATCAGCGCTACCACCAGCGTCATTATGGTGATGATCAAGCGGCCTGCATGCCTTTTGTCAATCTGGGGTCATGTGACAATTGTTCTTCTGATACTGGCTTGCTTCCATGACTCATATTTGTTTACGCAAAATTCGATGGCAAATTGCCACATTGGTTCTATTAATGATATTTCAAACATTCTCATCGTCGATAATAGAGTCTGGGCAAGAGCGGCAATTTCAAAACAGTTTTCAAAGCAAATCGTCATCATTATTATCTTCATCATCATCATCATCATCATCATCATCCATCATCATGATTACCATCACCATCATTGACGGTGTGGCTGCGGCAAAATCTAAAGGAACGACACCAGCACCACAATCGCCCCTACAACCATCACCATGACCACCCCTATCACCACCACCACAACCACTCCTACAACCATCACCACGACCACCCCCATGACCACCACCACAACCACCCCTACAACCATCACCACGATCAGGCCTATCACAACCACCACATAATCATGACCATCTCTATCACTACCAAGACTAGCACCACCAATAGGGCCAGGACTAACATCACCAACATTATCCACATAATCATTATCGTCCTTGTGCACAGCGACAAACCTCGTTTATCATTTCATCGAAATAGCCACCATTAACCAGAGTCGTTCTTCTAACATGCCCATAGGGCCCCTATGTTTTGTATCGGAAGCGACTTGTTTGGCCAAGAAGAATTCTGAACGAATGCAGTTTTTACAGGGTTACCATTCGAGGTGATCTTTGCGTATAAGATACTGGACGATTATCATATAGCTAATGTTCGAAAGTACGGCTGCTCGGACCGGCAACTGCGCTGTCTGATTGGTTTTTTCTCGGTCTGTAAAAGCCGTATTTTGCAAGCCGTATTGACCGGCGTCGCCCTGATTTCTTTTCATGCTATATAATTTTCGACGACCATGTAATAAAGCCTTTACGCGGTTTTTAATAAAAACACTGAAATTGAAGAAAGCCATGCAATGTTCTTAATTTTTTCGATCTGAAGGCTTAAAATGTTCTTGACATGTTCTTAAATTTCTTACTTTTTAAAAAGCTGTTGTTTTCAAATTAGGTGAAAAATGCTACGAAAAGGGACGAAAATGTAAAAATGTTTTTCTGTTTTTGAGAGTTGAGAACAGGACAGCGCCGCTTAAGAAAGTAAATTCTAATGTGTTTCTTGTTTCACAAAGCCTTGTAATGTTCTTAGCATGTTCTTAACTTTTCAGCCTCTGAAGCCTTATGTTCTTGTATACTTTGTTCTTATAAAAAAACGTGTATTGGACGACGCTCGATCAATGCTGGAAATATTCCAGCATCAGCTTCTTGTGCGGACTTCACTAAGTTCGATCCGTACGTCATGCTGCGGTACAAATATTTCCCATCCATCATGAACCTCGCAATTCATTCATTTCATTTATTCTTATTTTATACACAATACCCTTTCAGCATTACAAAAAGAAAAACTTAGACTACAAATTCACAATTTAGAATGCAAGAAAAATAATAATGTAGCTGCTCTTCCAAGGGGTCGTGTTTGGGTCACTACCTCAGGAATTCCTTTAGTTTTCGTTTGAAGGAAATTAGCGAGGCAGAATCTCTTATTTCTTTAGGGATCTCATTCCATGTAGTTGCTCCCTGGTATTTAAAGGATTTTTTACAATATTCTAAACGAAGTCGGGGAATTTCGAAATCTTCAATTTTTCGTGTGTTGTATCTCGAAATAGTAGATCTCGTAGTGAATATGTTCTTCAGGTTCTCTGGGCAGAGTTCATTTTTCAATAAGTTCAATAAGTGCATAGCATTGATTAGTAGTATTACAAAACCAACTAACCTGACATTGTTCTCGCCAGCCATCAGCCTCTCTATGCTCTGCGATTTCTTTCTCAACCTGGTAAAAGAAAATTCAAACTAATAACATTGCATTTGGACAGAATAATTGAGATTTAGTCTGGTCATGATGCTTTTTCTTACTTTTGATATTGCATTTGAGACATAGGCATTATCAATCAAGTTAAACGTAAATTCCCCAGTTTCGGCGTTGATTTTACCGATAGGATCTACAGTTTTGGGCCTACAGGAACAAAGTGTTGTTACCAGGGCTCTCCATCCAAACTCTCCATCAAAATCGAGACAAGATATTTCACGGAATGATTTCCCCTATTCACCAAAACTTTATTAATAGTCTCCCACGTCTCAGATCTTGTTTATTAGACCAAGACAGTATGATTGAAGAGCAGCCTTAATTCCTTTGGTCACATTAATTCGAAGTGTTTTGAATGTTGGCCACGAATCAGGGGAGTTTATTGCAACCTGTTTCGCCCTATCCGTCTCGTTCATCAGCTTTCTTACTTCAGGGGTTATCCAAGGTGCGGGGTCGGGCCTTACAGAGACCGTCCTGTCAGGCTCAGAGGCGAGGAGGGTCAGGATGGATTCCTATTTGATCTGTTGCAGATCGTACTGAAAAGCCACCATGTAATTTTTGCTTAGATAATGCAACAATTAGCTTTGGCTTCTTGTTTTTAAGTTTTCTCCAGTAGCTTATCACATGATGATTCGCACATTCTTACTCGACACAGAACTACTGACGAGAACAGTAAAACATGATTATGCATCAATTTTGTCGCAGGCACACTTAGGTTCGAAAACTATTGCACCACCTTGTTCAAAATTGCGGCTAGCTGTGGCTCTCGGCCTATAAAACTTACAGACAACTAACATTCTGGTCCCAAGTTTTGCACCAAGTTTTACTCCAGCAGAACCTCGCTCACAATGACTTAATGAAATGACTAGGGGCTAGGGGGAATTTACATACCTCAAAATGCCCACGAAAACTTAAGGCTAAACCAATCTAGTAGTGTCGTATCTTCGACTCTCAAATGTGCCCTGTACCTCAAAAATAACCTAGTATATACGTATTGACGTTGTTAATGACACTGATAGTTTCTTGGTTATCTGCAACACGAGAACGAAGCGTTTCTTCGACTGAAATTCCAACCTCCCCTTTATCCAACACTCACACCGGTTAGAACTCTCTCGAACTTCCAATCCCCACTCCGCTCATGTCAACCCAACTTGCGATATGGCACCTAAGAGTTCTCTATTTCTACACTTATTACATTCGTCGTAGTCTACGCTCCTCCACACTCCATCACCCCGCTCCACCACCCCGCTCCTCTCTCAGGAAACAGCTGTATGTTGTTGTAGTTGTTGGAAACTGTTTCCTAAAGAGTGGAAGGAAGGTAATAAGTCTACTCTACTTCTGCCTCAATAATTGATTACTTTCTAAAGGTTATGTCAATTTGAGAAGGCGCAAAAAAGCAGGGGTGGCGCTAGCCTTTGCCCGAAAAGGGGGCTAGTCTCCCCGATAAGGGGGCTTATATGGTAAAACATATTCTTATCTTTGCTTGACCAGATTCCTTATCTTCATATCGTGTTGGTCTTTATTGGCTCACGACGGTGCATTGTTTTGCATCTATTGACAACCATTTCAAGATTAATTCTTCTTCTCCTCTCAGGGGCAAGTTGGTCGAAGGGCAATTCAGCCAACTCTGAAGGTGCGTAGCCGCAGGGGGGTCTGGGGGCATCCAGAATTTTGAATTCTGGATGCCCTTAGATGCGATTTCCAAGCATCTGGGGAGCATAATTTCCTTAGATAATCTCCCATTTTGCCACAAAAAACGCTAGACATCGTAGTTAGGAGATGAATGTTGGGCTAAGCGATAGTTAGCTATTCCTTCCATAATAGTTATAGTCATAGCGCCGAATCTCCTCCCAGATTCCATCTCATCGCAGTCAAAAACTGAAAAAGGAGTAAAAGTGACAAACTTCCCCGATAGCAGGAGCATTCTCCCCGATGGGGGGGGGGGGGAGCTTGAGTTCTCCGACGAGGGGGCTGTAGGAAAGAATTCGGTTTGGCTTGGTAGGGTTATAAATATCACTGCTTCTAAAGCAAAAAAACATTATATTCCTGAAATCATTTGCCCGAAGATTAGATTTTGAAAGTCTTCTTACCAACGAAAGCTCCATTTTTAAATGTTGAAACATGTAATCGATTCCATAAGAGTTAATCCAGTTATGATTAATAGAGATTGTATCTTCCTGAAAAATTAATGATAAAATTACAGTCATTGGTGCAATACTCTTTGAGCCCCGGGGGTGCACTTGATCAGATTTTGTAAAGGACGTGTCGCCCAAGCATAAAAAACACACCCGACCTTATACCAATTTTTCGAAAACGTATACCTGACCTTACACCTATTTTCCATTCTTCAAACATAAAAATCGTGAAAATGGAGACCTTTCCATGATCAACATCTAGTTATGCCACAGGAAGCCCAAACTGGAATGTGTCGTAAAAAAGCAATTCAAACACAAATAACGTGTTACATAAGAAAAGAATTTAGTTGAATTGTATTGGCGTCAAATTATGAGCATTGAAGTGAATTGCTATAGTGTTGACGATTTGCATTCTATATAATATGTATATATATACAAGGAGCGCAAGTTATTTTCGAACGAATCGCCAGCAACTGTTTTATTTTCGCCAGTATCGCACCAATAAATGTTTGAAACATGCAAATAAATATCATGCATCACCACCAGATAATTAAAGCCTCTTGGTGCAGACTCGATTGGGCCCATAGTATCAATGCTCAACTCCTTCCAGGGACTATCTGGAAAAGAAGTAGGTTTCAATGGTACTGTTGACTGAGAAGCTGATTTATCATAATTTGCCCAAGCAATGCAATTTCTGACATAGCTCTCACAATGTTCATCTATTTTAGGCCACCAAGCTACCGCCCTTATTATCTATGCATTTAACTATGCCAAAATGACCCTCATGTATTAATTGTAGCACTTGTCCTTGTAACGATGCCGGTATTACTGCCCTTGTCCCCCTTCGAAGGCACCGATCTCCCCACAAGTACGGTTTGAAACGGTTTGAACAATTACAACAACAAATATTCTCAAATTACAATGTTGTATTGAGCTGAATTAATCGCGAAGGCAGCGAAAATTACGACTCCTGTAAAGGACGAATTTATTAATTCGAGATCAGTCCTAAGATATCTGCAGGAGCGAGGGGCTCGCGCAGTCCGCAAAGGAACTCTTTCGAAGTAAACAAGATCCCTTAATACATTGTCCATTTACTTAAGACTTTTAGAAAGACACTTGAGAAGCTGAACTTTTCGTTGACCTGAGAATTCTGTGTGTGTGTGTGTCTTTTGGATAGCATATGCTGCTCCTATGACAGCGCAAACTTAAATTTTTATTTCTACACAATAACGCATAATATATATTTTACAAGATCTTAATAGAAAATAATGTTGGGAACTTCTCAGCTGTACCTAAATTATTCCTACGCTTACTCTCTACAGGACGAGGTCTTAATGACGCCTCGTGAGCCATGTCAATTGTGTCACTTAATTGCCAAGAAAAAAAAATGATGATTCTTTCTGCCAAAACTAAAGAATTATGTTGGGAACTTCTCAGCTGTACCTAAATTATTCCTACCTTTACTCTCTACAACACGAGGTCTTAATGGCGCCTCGTCAGCCATGTCAACTGTGTTACTAAATTGCCTGGAAAACATTGATGTTTTCATCTGCCACGACTACAGAATAATATTGGGAACTTCTACAGCCATACCTTAATTATTCCTACGCTTACTCTCTACAGGACTTTGGAAATTTTTTTTTTTTTTCCTTTTGTTTTTTTTTTTTCCAAATTTTTGGGGGGGAAAAAAAACCCCTTTGGGGAACTTTTAATTTTTTAAAATTCCCCAAAAATTTTCCCCAAAAGGGGGGAAAATTTCCTTTTTTTTTTTTTTCCCCCTTTTTCAAGCCTTTAAAAGGGCCCCTTGATTTTTTAAAAAATTTTAAAAAGGGAAAAATTTTTGGGTTTTTTCCCCTTTTTTAAAAACCCAAAAAACCTTTAATTTTTTTTTTTGGGGGAAAATTTTTTTTTTTTTAAAATTTTTTTTTTTTAAAAAAAAGGTTTTTTTTTTTTAAAAAAAAAACCCTTTTTTTTTTGTTTTTTTTAAAAAAAAATTTTTTTTTTTTTTGGTTTTTTTTTTTAAAATTTTTTTAAAAAAAGGGGGGTTTAAAAAAAAACCCCCTTTTTTCCCCCCTTCAAATTTTTTTGGGGTTTCTTTTTTAAAAAATTTAAAAAAAATTTTTTTAAAAATTTTTTTTTTTTAAAAATTTTTTTTAAAAAAAAAAAAATTTTAAATTTAAAAAAGAAAAATTAAAAATTTCCCCAAGGGTTTGGGGGTTTTTTAAAATTTTTTTGTTTTTAAGGGGAAAAATTTTTTTGGGTTTTTTTCCCCAAAAATTTTTAAAAAAAAGGGGGGTTTTTTAATTTTTGGGTTTTTTAAAAAAAATTTTTTTTTTTTTCCCTTGGGGTTTATTTTAAAAAAAATGGAAAAAGGTTAAAAAAACCCCCCAAAATTTTTTTTTTGTTGGGTTTTTTTTAAAAAAAAATTTTTTTTAAAAAATTTTTTTTTTTAATTTTTTTTTTTTGGGGTTTTTAAAAAAAAATTTCCCCTTTGGGGAAAAATTTTTTTTTTTAAGGGGGCCCCCAAAACCCCTTTTTTTTGGGAAAATTTTTTTTTTTTTAAAAAGGTTTTTAAAAATTTTTTTTAAAAACCGGGAAAAAACCCAAAAAAAAAGAAATTTTAATTTTGGGAAACAAAGGGGTTTTTTTTTTTCCCCCCCCCCTTTTTTTTTTTAAAACCAAAGGGGGGGCCCAAGGGTTTCCCCCCCAAAAAAGGGGTTTTTTTTTTAAAATTCCAAAACCCCTTTTTTTAATTCCCAACCCCTTTTTTTTAAAATTTTCCCCCCGGTTTTAAAAATTCCAAAACCCCCAAAATTTTTTAAAAATTAAAAAGGGTTAGCCCCCTTTTTCCCCCCCCCCCCCTTTGGGAAAAAAATTTTTTTTGTTAAAATTTTTTTGGGGGGGGGAAAAAAAACCCCCCCCCAAAATTTTTCCCAAAATTTTTTTAAAGAAAAAAAGGGGGGGCCCCCCAAAAAACCCCCCCCAAAAAAAAAAAAATTCCCCCTTTTTTTTCCCCCTTTTTTTGGGGGTTTTTTTTTTTTTTTCCCCCCCTTTTTTTTTCCCCCCCCAAAATTTTCTTTTTTTTTGGGGGAAAGTTTTAAAATTAAAAATTTTTAAAATTTGGGAAAAGGGGGAAAAAAAATTTTTGGAAGGGCCCGGGGGGTTTTGCCCAAAAATTTTTTTTTTTTTGGAAAAATTAATTTATTTTGCAACCTTTTTCCCTTTTGGGGGTTTTTTAAAATTTTTTTCCCCGGGTTTCCCCTTTTTTCCCCTTTAAAGGGGGAAAACCCAAATTAAAGGGGGGGGGGGATTTTTTTTCCCTTAAATTTTTTGGGGGGAAATTTCCTTTAAAACCCCTTTTAAAAAAAAAAAAGGGGGGTTTCCAAAGGGTTTAAAAAACCCCCCCCCCGGGGGTTTTTCCCCCCCCGGGGGGGAAAAATTTTTGGCCAAAGGGTTTTTCAAGGGTTTTTTAAAAAAAAATTATTTCCCCGAAACCCCAATTTTAAAAGGAAAAAAAATTTTCCCAAAAAAAAAAATTTTTTTGAAAATTTCCCCGATTTTTTCCCCGGGGGGGAAAAATTTTTTTTTTAACAATGGAAAGAGGTACAAAGACTACAGATAATTCTGAATCAATAAACTTTTTGGATATCAAGATTATTCTTCATGATAATAAACAAATCAGCACTGACATTTATTACAAACCGACAAACCCTCATAAATATTTGGATTTCAAGAGCGCCCACCCATCACATGTAAAGAATACTATCCCTTATAATTTGGCTAAAAGAATCGTCGTTTTTGTTTCTGATGATGATCTAGTTGAACAACGCTTAGATGAACTTAGAAATTGGCTAATTGATTGTAACTATCCTATAAACCTAATAAAGCAAGCATTCCATCGTGCCAAACTACAAGGACCAGCCCCAGAGAAAAAACAACTTGATGTCATTCCTTTAATTACTACATATAATCCACAATTACAGCTTTCTCAGATCAACAAAATTATAACAAGAATTCTAAAAAATATTAAAGATCAAGATACAAAAGAAAATTTGCAAACTCAAAACCAATTCTATCTTTCAAGCAACCACCCAACATAACATCAATACTAACAAAAGCCAGATTCGAAGCTCTTATTACAGTACGAAGAGCAGTTGATAAAAGCCGGACATGCCGTTCTCAATTGATGACGTGTATACCATACTGAAAGAGGAACTATGTATTTATCTATTGGTCATTAGTGTTTGTATTTTAAAGTTTTTAGTAGTTTATGTTAGACACACTCTGATGAGGATGTAAATCTGAAAGGCCTAAGTGTGCTATAAGTTTAGTATTAGTATTAGTTTTTACAAGTTTCAAAGTATCAAGATCAAAGTTTTTGGTTTCTTTTTGTGCATCCGCTCTTTTGTATTCTTATGCTTAATCCCATCAAACACTGAAATCTCATCAAGCACACAATATCTTTACAAATACATCAAATTTCAACAGAAAAACAAGAAAATCTTAAATACTTATATAATTTACGTAAAACTTGTTCAAGTTTTAGAGATTGTTTGTTGAACTTTCTGTCGATCTGCTTGATGAGATTTTGCGTTTTGCTTGATGAGATTTTTTCATCAAACTCATCTGTTCCGTGAAATATCGTTTCCCATCCTGGGGAAAACGAGACCGGAAAAAAAGGAAACCTGTGTGGATATAGCTTGCTGATGGAAGCAATTAGAAAAGGATCAGAAAACAAAGAAAAGGATAAGCTAGACAAGCCCCAAATGAATCAATAACATGATTTAAAGCAACTTTTGCCAAGCATTAGAAATAATAGTTAAGGCTGATGTGTACTATCCGGACCTTCAATTTTCGGCTTTTTAATGGGCCTTGTATATAAAAGTAAAGCATAGGGCCTAGGCATAGTTTTTACAATACCGTGTACATGCCTTATGAATGGACGGGATGTGCCGCCCAGATTTTGCAAACCCACTCACTTATCATATAGACATATGCAGAAATAGACCCTGTATTGTGAGTAAAAATAAACGGAATATGAGAGTAATAGACTTTCTAGGCCTTATTATTGCTTGAAGTTGTACTACGAACATCTTCGGCGCGATTTCAACAGTTTTTTGGTCGAAATAAAGTTTAATTTTCGGGTTTTCCTCAATTGCTCACCCTCTTTCATGGAGTTTTGGTTAAAACCATACCCATTTTTAGAGAATTTCAGAGCCAAAAACCCACCCATATGGGCGGCACATTCCCGTACCCAAATTATATTAAGTATCTCCCCGAGTCGTAGTTATCGCCATTGAAATGAATGCTGGCTTGAGTGACCTCGGTTTGGTATTATAGTCTCGTCTGATGAGCGATAACTGGGACTCAGGTAATAAGTCTACACGCTTTTTAGAAGGAACCACTTTATAAGGAACCTACATGTAGAAGGCCCGAAAATTTAAAGAACTTATACTACTAAAGAGAAAATCACTAAGGAACTTTTCATTGTTGAATAGTTTTATCACTGCAAACAATCAAGACTTGCAATGCCGGTTCCTTTCATTTGCAGTCGAAAATCACATAACTTGTATGTTACGCATGTATCAAATGTTTCCATGAGTAGTCTCGAGCTTTTCTCACGTCTAAGTGTCTCTGTATAGTAGTCATGAAACTGAACATGCAGTTAAAATTAAGGAACTATTAAGGAACTTTTAGAACTACAATCGTCTCAAAAGAAGTCCAAAAATAAGGAACTTTAAGAACTAGGCCTTGAGCTAGGCTCTTTATAAAAAATGAATATTAACATTGATTTTTAGAAAAAGGCATATATAGTTTCTTATAGTCGCTTTCTTATGAACAAAAAGAGTGTACCTAAAAATGAAAGTTCTTGTATACGATTTGTACTATATTCTAATGTCATAGGTTCCCAACGTTCTTTCGACATCTAACACCAAACACATCTCTTCATCCATCATGTCTTTATTAAAACCGGCTTGTCTCTCAAGATTTCGAAAGTTTTCCAGTAACTTTTTAAGGTCTACTGTAACTTTGCTTATTCTATTTTCTAACATGTTATGTAGCAAATTATTCTCACAATAAAAAACATTTGCTGTCTCTATGGAGTCTAGATTATCATATTGTAAATGCTCTCTGGGCGCACAGCTGACATCTAGCCGTTTGAACGCGTTGAATATTTCGCGTGCTATTGGTTGCGGATTTGCTTCATTGTCAAGACGTGCTTTCTTCCATTCCACTGCTTTTTTTAAAAGCTTTATTCTTGGCTTCATTAGAAGAATGAAAGGTTTGGAACCAATTTCCCCTTAATCGCAGGTAGTGGTACCACGTTATCCCAATTTTGATCGAAGTAAACAACTGTGTCGAATGAAATGTTAATACATATGAATTGATAGAGGTACCAGGTTCCACATGTAGATTCCGAAAGCTGATGTTCTTAGAAAGGAAATGCAAAGAATTTCATTGATAACTGTACGGCAAGATACAATATCTCATGTAGCAACATTTTTGGTTTTCATAGATTTTTTTTACATAGTTTTCGGCCTATTTGGGCGTAAAATTTTTAAGAAACTGTGACGTCACTTAAAATTTCTATTGTTTGAACAGTCAATCAAATTGCGAATAGACAAGGCCGATACCAGGGTCGAATATGGACAGCGGAGTTTCACGTAGAGGCCTATTCACCCTGGGGACGAGGTTGAGTAAAGATCTGTCCCGAATGAAATGTTAATAGTATTGTACATATGAATTGACAAAGGTACTAGGTTCCAACCTATTTTCGGAGCCTTTGGTACCATGATACAACTACCCTGTCATCCCTTTTCGAAAATATTAAAAACTTAGATTTGGCTTGCAATTGAAAATGTATTAAACATAGGAGCCTAATATGTTTTCTTTAAAAGCCTCGAGATATCCTTTTAAAGAGCTTAATTTCTTAGCCCCGTCTCTCCTGGAGGGGGAGGGGTCGTATTTTCTTGAAAGTGCTCCATTGTTGCCATTTTGTACTTAATTGTTACTTGGCTGCATTTGATTGCTGCTAGATTCCGCTTGATTAACCCAAGAGGATTTTCGTTCAGAACGTTGTTATGTTAAGGCAAGAAAATGATCACGTGACAACGAGAAGAGAAAGGAACAGGCGCGTTGTGGCTGCAAAAAAGAGGATTTCTGAAGATTTATGGGTTCTTTCTTCTTAGAGCCAATTTTCAGCCCCTGAGCGCGCTCTGATAGGGGCAAAACCCAAGGTTTCCATGTACTATCACTTCTATGAGCTTAAACTTCGTCAATTTAAACTCAAGTGCAATGAATCACTCTGAATGGCCAGAGGGGGGGGCACAACGGGAAATCTCCTGTTGTGGCGCCTAGCCATAAAGCTTCTGAATGGAAACTCTGAGAGGCAGAGTAAAGATACAGATATCGATGACGAAGGAAATGGGACTTTAGTTTTTAATTTCGTTGTTCAGTTTAAAAAAGAAATGCCTGAAATATTAAATGAGAGAAAGTCTTAACATAGCCTCACTGCCCAAGTTCTTTACAGCCCACCCAAATCAAATTTGTTTTCGAATTTAATCTAAGTTTACCAGCAAAAAAGCAAGTCTGTTAGGTTCTCACAGGGCATAGAAGCAGTCAGGTTTATGACAGATTGCAGAACGCAGGTGAAAAGAGGATGAAGTCTCGGATAAGGAAAAAACTCATTCGATAAGACTCATTCGACAAGAGCAGGGTTCGAATTAGGTCACTGATACTCGATCTTCATTCGGCAAAGAAAGAACAACACAAGGCCAGACTCAGATTGAGGTAAACCTAAAAAGTAATCAGTAATTATTCCTTAAATTTACAGTTAAACTTATTTCGCGTGGTATCAGCGATATTGAGCTTTTAATATAGCTACACACCTGCTTTTATGAGAAACCTCTGATATTGGCTTTCCACTGAGGTTCAATGAATTAAAGAAGATTCGTTCTTGGCAAGTTAGGAAACTTTTAAAGCCGGCGCATACGCTGAGGAAAGTGTAGACTTGCCCAAGTCGTCTTTGATGGAATGAAAGAGGCCAAGTCCAAGGAAAGTGCTGAGCAGAAATCGCATTTTAGGTCGTGTCGAATTTAATCTATTTATTTAATCCGACAAAAAAAAACCACGCAAGAGCGACGTTGACTTTATATGTAGTGTTTCGTCGAACTTCATTCAAAGTGAAGTTATTTGGTTTAGTTACTGAAAATGGGGCTCTAAAGGGGCGAATTTTTAATTCAAATTTACTGCGGCAAATGCAGTAAAATGGATTCGACCAAAATGCGACCATATATGTCGAACTTGTCATTTAAGTTCGGCAAATTCTGCTGCACTTAATTCAAAGATAATAAGCTTCATAAAATTGCCACTTTATATGGGTGAATTTAGGAAGAAATTAATTCAAATCTTTCTTGAGTTAAAGTCCAGAAAAGTGTTCCACCTTCCTCGAGACAAAAAACCCCTAGCTGAAAACCTTCCTCACTTAACAATGAAAAATAGGCGTGTTTCGGGTGTGGCAAAAGATTTTCCTTTGTTCTAACTGACCTTCCTCCGGTCAGTGACCGTGTGACCGTAACTTTTTCCTGACTCTGCAGAATTAGAAATAAAGCATCGAAAAACAAACTTTTGTTGCACCAGAAGTGTCTATTTTCCAGAAAAACAGCTGATGTAAACGTGAATTGTATTGCTTCTTCTATTTGTAGAATTTAAGTGTCAATTACCTGTTTTGGCACTTAAAATTTTGATTCTAAGAAACTGCTAAGAAACTTTCAGTACCAAATTTGTCCCAAAACTAAGAAACTTTGAGTACTGACCAAAATCTTAGTTTCTTATTTAAAAAGAGTGTATGAAGTCAACGCCACTCTTACATCGCTTTTATGCCGAAGCAAACAAATTAAATTCGACGCGACCTAAATGTGGCCTTAAAAGCCCGCCTTATAAAGTGACAATGCCATTCGTGGCACTTATGCACGCAATTTTTGCTGATAACTTTCGTACGGAAGCCCACAAGTGCCAGGCAAACTTTGTTTTTTTTTCAGGTGCATTTTAATGTTTTCTACTCCACACAAGATATTTTTGAGGACAAGTTGTGTGTTTCTCTACAAGTTAGCTTTGCTAAAAATCAAAACTTCGAGAAATTTAATAATATCCGTTGGTATCACAGCTTTACCTCCCTTCCCTCTCTCGTATTGGTATTTGTGGGCTTCCGCACATTCGTGGCTTTGAGGAAAATATGTGTCGTGCTTGATATTTTCTGCCATTCTTGGCAAAATCCATGGGCAGGGGTCGTGTGGTTCTCGCGCGCACACGATGAGAATTTGCGGAGGAAAGTGCCACGAATGGCATTTACTCAGCACTGTCTTCAGCGTGTGTGGCGGGCTTAAGTATCTGGCGCTGAACAATAAATTCCATTCAAGACCCTCTCGATATAACAGAACTCTCGAAATTTTCTGTCTCCTTTAGAGTTCTTACGTTCGGTTTCGTTCCGTTCTTTCGTTAGAGTTCATTAAAGCGAGCTTCAGCTATATCTCCTGACTATTTTAATATCAGGAAACTATTAAATTACGTTAAAAGTTTCATTGTTAAAAGTAAGATATTGGAAATTAAAAAAAATTGACTTCAATGTTGATTTTAAGGAAGGATCGGGGGCCGAGCCCCCTTGTAAAATCAGGTTGGTTTTTTTTGTGGGTTAACCCCCCAAAACAATTAAGAATTGGTCATAATTTTAAAATCTTCCCGTTGCCATTAACATTCTTTATATGCTTTCTTTGCAAAGATCTTGACGAAAAGTACACATTAATTTCCTTTTCCCTAGCCCCTTTTCAAGTTGTGTCGATTCCTAAAGGGCTCATTTCTTGAGAAAAATCCTGTTTTTCTGTCAGCCTTTATGCTGGATCCCCCCATTTCTATTTTTTCTACGCAATGTTGTTGCTTACATTTGGTTAATAGCACTGGCCATCATATTTGCATCAATAAGAATATGAGTGTGGTCACAAGGAACAACACCCCATATAATGACGGAGCCCCTCCCTCTCTCTCCTTGTGAAATTTTGAAATCACAACTGTTTGTCTTACCATTGGCAAATCTTTACAGATCAAGAAAGACTTGAATTGACACTGTGAAAATGGCGAGTGAAAAAGAAGAGTTACGACTGTCACTGGTTGCTGATGTCCACACCTAACTACTTCTGAAAAATGAACGATAGCAGTAGTAATACTACTCATAATACTAACATTACTAACAGTATTACTATTACTAACAGCACCACACCCAAATATGACTGTATTCCACGAAGTATAGGGATTTCTTCAATCGTTCTTGCACTTGTTGCCTGTCCCTTTCATCTTTACATTTTAAAAGTTCTAATTGCTCGATTAAGATTGAAACTTGCTCGCCATAAAATCCTCCTTAGCCTATCCATCGCTGACAATCTTCAGTTGTTACTTTCAGCTATTATTTTCATCATTTCTATTGCTTCTGCCTTGCAATCAAGCTCCACAGGATGTCTGGTTATTCGTAAAATATTTGAATTTAATTGCATTGCTACACTGGTATCTTCAAGTGGCAGTATTGTATTACTATCTATTGAGAGATACATTGCTTGCATTTACGCTCTCCAATTCCACAATATTGTCACACATAAACGTACAGTCATAAGTCTACTCTGTCTGTGGACAATAAGCATCACTTCTGGTGTCGTGCAAATATTCCACGTGCAGAAACCCAATGGTAATTATTCGACGTTCAATGTTGCACCATCTTCAAGAATGTTTTACATTGTTGTCGTATTTGCAAGTTCCTGTATCATCTCGATTGTCCAGATTCGCCTATACCTTCTATCAAAAAGCAAATTGAAGGCCGATAAAGAAATCTCGTTTGGCAGCAGACAAGAAGAATCAGACCTACGAAGACGCCATATAAAAATTGCAGTTGTCTCAAGTGCGGTTACTGTATTATATATGATTTGCATGCTACCATTAGCTGTTTACAACTCATTTCATTTCGCAAAAGACACATTTGATTCGAAATTACGACAAGTAGTGGTTAGCAGTGCAATTTTAAATACACTATTTGACCCGTTTCTGTATGGAATAGGGATGGTAGATATAAGAAGAGCAATGAAAAGAGATTGGGACGAGTTTAAATTCTTCATCCGAAACAGAGCTGGAGTGCAGAATGATGAAATGGTTGGAAAATTTGAAGATGGAAAGACGTTCCAAACGACTCAAGTGTGAGACTGAACAATGGAACTCAAGGGGGGTAATAGAACATAATTAGCAAAGGGGTGTGCGAGATAATGTTCTCGAAACTATAAATAATTTAGAAATGATCAGGAATACATTAACCGTGTCTTACAAGCAAAAAAAATTGTAGTAAAGTATGTACTTTGGATTTAAAGTTAATTTGGGAAAAACAATGTAGCTATAAGCTTGGAGAAAATGTCTAATTTATTTTAGAGCCTACTCTGTAATCAGGTTAAAATATCGGATACTTTTGATAGCTGTATCGCAATGTGCCACCTGTTTATGCGTAAGGTTTATTTCTGAGGTTATGTCAGTTTGGTATCGAACATTTTTCGCTTAAAGCATATCAGGTTAAAATATCGGATACTTTTGATAGCTGTATCGCAATGTGCCACCTGTTATGCGTAGCAGGTTTATTTCTGAGGTTATTGTCATTCTGGTGTCGAAATTTTTCGCTTAAAGCATATCTGGTTAAAATATTGGATACTTTTGATAGCTGTATCGCAATGTGCCACCTGTTATGCGTAGTAGGTTTATTTCTGAGGTTATTGTCATTCTGGTGTCGAAATTTTTCGCTTAAAGCATATCTGGTTAAAATATTGGATACTTTTGATAGCTGTATCGCAATGTGCCACCTGTTATGCGTAGTAGGTTTATTTCTGAGGTTATTGTCATTCTGGTATCGAAATTTTTCGCTTAAAGCATATCTGGTAAAAATATTGGATACTTTTGATAGCTGTATCGCAATGTGCTACCTGTTATGCGTAGTAGGTTTATTTCCGAGGTCATTTTCATTTTGGTATCGAAATTTTTCGCTTAAAGCATATCTGGTTAAAATATTGGATACTTTTGATAGCTGTATCGCAATGTGCCACCTGTTATGCGTAGTAGGTTTATTTCCGAGGTTATTGTCATTCTGGAATCGAAATTTTTCGCTGAAAGCGTATAAGGTTGAAGCATATCGGATACTATTGTGATTATTGTATCGCAGTATTTGCCTGTTTATGCTTAGTACTGTATGTGTTGATATCCGCTGTTTCTGTCGTTTTCGCTAAATTCATATGGTATCGGAAGCGACTTGTTTGGCCAAGAAGAATTCTGAACGAATGCAGTTTTTACAGGGTTACCATTCGAGGTGATCTTTGCGTATAAGATACTGGACGATTGTCATATAATGTTCGAAAGTACGGCTGCTCGGACCGGCAACTGCGCTGTCTGATTGGTTTTTTCTCGGTCTGTAAAAGCCGTATTTTGCAAGCCGTATTGACCGGCGTCGCCCTGATTTCTTTTCATCAAAGTTTTAAAATATGCTATATAATTTTCGACGACCATGTAATAAAGCCTTTACGCGGTTTTTAATAAAACACTGACATTTTTTCATTTCATTTATTCTTATTTTTATACAACACCCTTTCAGCATCACAAAAGAAAAACTTAGACTACAAATTCACAATTTAGGATATAAGAAAAATTATAATATAGCGGCTCTTCCAAGGGGTCGTGTTTGGGTCACTACCTCAAGAATTCCTTTAGTTTCCGTTTGAAGAATCTCTTATTTCTTTAGGGATCTCATTCCATGTAGTTGCTCCCTGGTATTTAAAGGACTTTGTACAATATTCTAAACGAAGTCGGGGAATTTCGAAATCTTCAATTTTTCGTGTATTGTATCTCGAAATAGTAAATCTCGTAGTGAATATGTTCTTCAGAACTATTGCACCACCTTGTTCAAAATTGCGGCTAGCTGTGGCTCTCGGCCTATAAAACTTACAGACAACTAACATTCTGGTCCCAAGTTTTGCACCAAGTTTTACTCCAGCAGAACCTCGCTCACAATGACTTCGACTGAAATTCCAACCTCCCCTTTATCCAACACTCACACCGGTTAGAACTCCCTCGAACTTCCAATCCCCACTCCGCTCATGTCAACCCAACTTGCGATATGGCACCTAAGAGTTCTCTATTTCTACACTTATTACATTCGTCGTAGTCTACGCTCCTCCACACTCCATCACCCCGCTCCACCACCCCGCTCCACTCTGAGGAAACAGCTGTATGTTGTTGTAGTTGTTGGAAACTGTTTCCTAAAGAGTGGAAGGAAGGTAATAAGTCTACTCTACTTCTGCCTCAATAATTGATTACTTTCTAAAGGTTATGTCAATTTGAGAAGGCGCAAAAAAGCAGGGGTGGCGCTAGCCTTTGCCCGAAAAGGGGCAATTTCAATTCAATTCAATTTCAAATTCACAGAATACAAAAAATTAAAGTTAATATAAAAAAAAAAATACGTATTCTGTGCGACCCAAAAAAAGCAGAGCTTATCTAGTTTGGGCCGCAAATTAAAGTTGTAATAATACAGAAACAAAAAATTAGAGATACTAAAAGCAAGGTTAAGAATACAAAACTAAAGAATATTTAATTACAATTTAAACCTATAGCTACTACTTTAACACTAGTTATATGAGTACAAGAATTTTGTGTTTTGCTTTCATTTTTAATAATTTAGAAGTGAGTTGAAGTATTTTGGGTGCTGTCGATAGCTAGCGATACAGAACCGATGGCATGGGTCGGTCTGTCAGGTAGAAATGCGGCAGCAATCCAGAGTGGGTGCATGGATGATGAGAGGGGTGCCGGTGTCCCCAGGGCCAAACATCCATGTCCAGATCTGGTGAGAAATATGCAACATATTGTTGGAAATTTATGCTGTAGACTCTAATAATGCTTGAGTTTGTTCTGGGGAGAGTGCAGTTATATTGCACTTCTTGCCTATATTGCTATACTTGCCACAAGCCACACTTCTTAAATAATTAGTACGATTAATTAATACTTTCGTGTCTTTGGTGTTGTTAAATGAATGCAGTTGTAAATAAGCAAGGACACCGAAAGGAAATTTCTAATTATTATTATTATTATTATTATTATTATTATTATTTTTTTTTTTTTTTTTTTTTAACAACAGGCTTTACTATACTTGCCATAATAAATCAACTAGCAAAATGCTACCAAATCTTTTGTTTTTTGTTTTTACAGAAAGTACATTACATACGGTACTTCATTTCATTGCATACGGTACTTCATTTCATTACATACGGTACTTCATTTCATTACATACGGTGAAGCCCAGCGCCCCATTGCCTTTATTAACCAGGTTGGGAGATTTGCTTTTGCTGCTGTTGTTGCTGCTCCTATCCGAAAGCTGTGTCCAGCATATTCCTTAGATTGAAGACCCCCCTTTTCAAGTAATTGTCGGATTTCTTTAGTGAAATTTGTCCTTCCGAGAAATTGTCCAGACTTGTAAGTGAACAGAGGGCCTGTGTTGGGGCAGTGTGGGGAATAGTTTTTCATTGCCACCACTGGACATAGGTGTTTGTTCGTGGCTCCAATGGTGAGCCAAATTCCTTGTCTAAATGGGTCAGTTTTGGAAGATTTGAGGTGCACTTGCATGAACTTTGGGTTAGAGAGTGAGGGCCGAAAAATTATGTCAGCAGCTGAAAGATGGCTGTCTGGATCAAAGGCATTGTCACAGGTGAACTCGCTGATCCTCAAAAACCCAAAGAATGCCAAGCAGATTGCAGCCCACAGCATTTTGTTATCTACATGGCTATCATGTTGAAGCGGCTGTAACAATTTGAAAAACATATCCAGGTGAACAGGAGTGATAGGTTTGCGAACATAATTTGATGGGCCTTGAGATCTTTTAATCCCTCTCAGGAGATATTGCAACCGCGTGAATTTATGCAATGGTAGCTCATGGTTGTGTTTGAAGTGGAGATGCTTTACTGCTGCCAAATAGCTTTTTATGGTTGCATGTGTCGTTGTTTGAGCAAGGTAAGTTGCAAAATAGCAAAGAATCTCTTCATTAGTTGGAAGCATGCTTCCCAGTTCATGAACGCGGAAAAGTTGGAAAAATCGCAAGAAATGCTGTTCACCTGTTGAGTAGCTCTTCTTAGTTGCTGCAGCCAAGGAATGATCGGAAAACTCCTCCTGTAGAATTTTCAGAGCCGCAAAATGCTGGTGGGTATCTGCTCTGGCACCCTGTTGGCCCCAGGGGCGAGCTGGCGGAACCGTGCAACCTGAAAGCGAGACAGAGCATCAGCGAGTTCATTGGACACCCCAGGGACATGCTGGGCCCTGAAATAAAAATTATGCTGCAAAGTGAGCAGGGTTAGGTGGCGCACAAGCTGCATTAATTTTGGACATTTAGCTTTTTGCCATTAACAACATGAACTACAGATAAGTTATCACATTTAAACAATACCCTTTTTGTTGTCCAGTATTTACCCCAGATAGCACAAGCTGCCACTATGGCAAATAATTCTTGCCATGCGATGGTTATATTGCCCTGACCTAGTGTTTGATGTGGCTGCCAGGCCCCTTGGAACCACTGGTTTCCGTGGATACCACCAAAACCATGTTGACCTGAAGCATCGGTATGGAGAATCAAGTCATCCGAAGAGTCCCAATAATTATTAAGGAAAAAGGCTTTCCCATTCCATGATGTCAGAAAGAGCTGCCACATTTCTATATCTGCCCGAAACTCTTGGTTTAAGAAAATGAGTTGATGAGAGTGTTGATACCCTATTGTTAAGTTTATAATCCGTTGGAGGAAGGCCCTGCCCGGAGGGATGACCTTGCATGCAAAATTTAAGGAACCTATCAGGGACTGCAGCTCAACTAATTTTGCCGACTTTCTGGTAGTCCATTCCTGCAATTCCACCCTTAACCTGTCCAATTTATCCTGAGGAAGCCGAGCTTCTGATGCTACTGTGTCCAGTATAATGCCTAGAAATTCTAAGTCTGTAGCTGGCCCCTTAGTTTTTCCAGGGGCGGTTGGGACCCCCAGGGCCTGGAAGGTCAAGAGCATACTAGTAAGGCTGGCTTTGCACTCGGCTTCCCCCTTCTTAGGGTCGGGACCTGATTCTATGATAAGAAAGTCGTCAAGGAAATGACACACAAAAGATATACCACACTTCTCAACCAGTATCCATTCAATTGCCTCAGATAGTTGGTTGAAAAGAAATGGTGCACTGCGGAGACCAAAAGGAAGGAATTTTTCAAAATAAAATTTACCCTGCCAGTACATCCCTAGCAATTCCCAGTCATCTGGGTGTACAGGAAATAGCCTAAAAGCAGACTCGATGTCGGTTTTCGCCATATAAACATGTGGGCCTAAGAGTTGGATATGCTTGATGGCTTCATCTACCGTAACATAGCTCAGTGAAAAATCGTCCTTATCGATAAATGAATTAATGGAGTTGCCTGTTTTGGGATAGGAGAGGTGAAAAATAGTGCGGAATTTTTCCGAGTGCTTCTTGGGAATAATCCCTAAAGGAGAAACCTGAAAATTGGGAAGCGGTGGCTCATCAAAAGGCCCAGCGGTTCTTCCAAGCAGGACTTCGTTGGCGATATTTTCGGTCACCTTACCTGGATTAGAAGCAGCAGACGGTAGATTCTTTGCTTTCCTACTTATTCTGGGCCCAGTGTAACCTATGTGCGCCCCTTCTGTTAATTCCTTGCATAATTTGTGGACAAAGTTTTGGTTCGGGTGACTTGCCAGCTGTTCTTTCAAAATATTAACCTTAATTGGGGTAATGGCGGGATCCAAACATTGTTTACCTGTTATGTTGTTGTTGTTGCTGCTGTTGTGGTTGTTGCCTGTTGGCGGAAGAAAGGAATTGGGGGGTGGAAGAGGGTTGGGAGCGGAGGCTGGAGGAGGTAATGGGGTTAGGGGGCTGGGAATTGCCTGGCAGCGTGGTGACATTGTTGGCAAATAGTACCTCTGGGCGGCTAGGGCAGTGGTTGCGTGGGTGGGGCCCTTCACACCCGGGTTGGGGAACACACGTGGCGGTATTTGCAGGGTGCGTAAGCGCACCTGCGTCCTTGATTGAAATTGCTGCACTTGTCGGCCCTCGGTGCGGCAATTCCTGAGCCTGAGCTGAGAGAGGGTCCATTGAAAAAAAGAGCGTGATCAGCCAGAAGTCTTCCTTGATTGACGGTGAATATTCTCATCCAGAGTTGCATGTCGATCTGACCCCAATTTATGGATTTATCGTTAGCTGCTTTGAAGCGAAATTTATGATCGTACAAAAGCCATCCAAGAGACTGATGGTAAGAGGCAGCGTACCGGATAAGGTCTAGATAAGAAACCAATTCTTTAGCTCTACCCGGAAACTTGTCTAATACAACTTTCATGTAAGTGGTGAACGCTGTCGTCCAGCTCTGGATGTCCCGGATTTTTTTCTTCGAGGAGGTATCACTTGTAAGTTTGATAGTTGAATTTTCCCCAATGGCCAAATGAAAGGACTGGGTGTCCGCTTGTGCGGAAAAGCCATGGAGATTCTCGGGGAGGAGTTTTGCTAAGTCAAAAAACTCACCGCTGTGGATGCTTTTGATAAATGATCCAGGGATCTCCGGCGTGAAACCATCTGATGAGGCAGATTGGAATGGCATCTGAGCGCCCATACTTTCAAACGACGCGCAAGCAGAGGCAGGATCCTGGACTGACAGTGCATTGTTGCTCTGATCCTGGGTTCCACGTTGGTTATTATCATTAGTGCTGGAGTTGGCAGAGTTGGCCAGGAGTTGTTGAGATATCTCTTTTGTTGCATCTCTCAAGCTGTCTTGTACAACCTTCTTGACCAGTTCGGTGATTTCCTTTCGTATTTCCGTGTTCAGAAGACTAGGGCCATCGCTATTCCCATCAGGTGTTGCTGCATCTTGAGTGTGCTCAGCTTCAGTTCGAGAGCTTAGAGTGCTTGCTCTTGTAGAGTTCCTCTGACTGCGACGAGAGGAGTTCGAATGTGTCTTGGGCATCGTGAAATATTTAGAAATTCTTTTGTTGAATCAAGAACCTTTCAGATTGATGCACCAAGAGAAAAGGGGGTTTTGTTAGCGCGTGTATTGCTTTTGGGTGGAAAGCTTTGGGGGCGTAGCTGGCAAATTCTGATTGGCTAGGAGCAGATCTTGCTGCGACCTCACAGCTGATTGGTTCGGTTGAACCCTTTCAGGGCCAGTTTGAAAATTGATTGGTTAGTTCAAGGACAGTGGCATGGAAAGTGTGAATGATAAATTCAAGATGATGCCTTTTAAAAATGCCAGGTATTTCCGTGTCTCTGCTGGAAATATTACAGCACCTGAGGCATTTGTGCTTGTGCAAACTTGAAGCGGCAAGATCAGAAAAAGGGGGAGATTAACCACAGTTCAGTCAATGTCAGAACTTTAAAGATTTTATAGTTACGTTTTTGTCTGGTCTCATATTTATATGAATGCTCGTTTGTTGTGAAATAGTTTTGAAATTTTTCTGGCAAGGACGTCTGGTTGAAGCGTACGTTATGCATGAATTTTAAGATTTTCAAACGGTAAAGATCGTTGATTTTAATAATATTTAGTTCTTTATGTAAGTTATTTGTGGAGTATCTATTATCTTTGAAGTGAATGATTTTAAGGATTCTGTTCTGTAGGACTTGAATTTCCTTTAAACCTTTAGAGCTGTACCATAAGCTTCAAGTCCGTACGCTATCTTAGCAGCCATGAGTGAATCATAGAGCCTTAAAAGGCATTCTTTAGGCACTGAATACCTTGGTTTGGCAAATATCGAAGAATACTTTATTATTTCATTTTTTTTACTTTACTTTTATGGGAATCCCAGGAAATTTTTTCATCAATCTTTACACCAAGGTATTTGATATTACACACTTTTTTTATAAGAATATCCTAATTTTGCCGAGGCTCGAATTTTTCTTTACACCAAGCCTGTATTTGATATTATTTGCCCTGCTCAATTTATCCTTCATTTCAAGTTTAAAATTAGGTATGCTTCTATTCTTTGAGGGAGCAAACACGCAATAGTTAGTTTTGCTACTGTTCATCAGCAATTTGTTGGCTCTGAGCCATTCAGAAAGAATATCTAACTCTTTATTTAAGTTAGAAACTAGTGTGGATATATCTTTATTAAATGTGAAAATGCATGTATCATCAGCAAATAGTCTTGGTTTAGCAGAAATTGCATTGGGCATATCGTTTACATAAAGTGTGAAAAATATCGGTCCTAAGACAGATCCTTGCGGAACACCTTTTTGAACTGTTTGCGTTGTTGATTTTTTGTTATTTGCACAGGTGTATTGCTTTCTGTTTTTAAGGTAACTGGAGAACCAAGTATGAATTTTACCTCTGAAACCATAATAATGTAGATTGTCTAGTAGTATGGCATGAGCTTTTGATAGATCTAGAAATACACCTATGCAAAAGTTGTTATCATCAAGGTTTTGATGCACATTTTCGAGAATCTTTAGGAGGGCATGGATGGTTGAGTGACCCTCTCTGCAGCCAAATTGAAGTTCGTAAAGGATTTTGTATTTGTTTAAAAAGGACCTGATTCGTTTTGCTAAGAGTCGTTCAAGAATTTTTTCGAAACAAGAAAGGAGAAAAATAGGACTATAGTTGTCAGGATTATTTTTCTCATTCTTTTTGAAGACTGGCACGACCTTAGCAACCTTCCAAATTTTAGGCATAATTCCAGTGTCTAAAGAATTATTATATATGTGCGTAAATGGATTAGCCAATGAATTAAGAGCAGCTTTAATAATTTTCGGCTTTATTACATAATGGCCAGCAACCTTATTTGTTTTCATGTTGTTAATTTCATTTATTACTTTGAGTTCTTCTATTTTTTCCATATAGAAACTATTTTTTAGAGGCTGGTTCAGAAACGAGGAATATTGAGTCTTAGCCTTGGGTATCTGAGCGGAGATTTTATTACCTATGTTGCAGAAATGTGAATTCAATGTCTTGGAGGTTTCAAAGATGAATTCAGTATCATCTTTGAAACACTTTCCATCATAAATAATTTCTTTAACAGATGTTGGCTGAGATTTCTTTTTTGGGTTCAAAATTTTACCCAGAACTGCCCACATTTTCGTAATTCTGGTAGACTTATTATCGAAAAGCTCTTTGAAGTAGGATTTCTTAGATTGTCTAATACACGAAACAAGGATATTTCGGTATTTTGTATATTTTTCTTTATTTTTGGAGCTACGCTCTTTTGTGTATGCGCAAAACAAATTATTTTTTTTGTTAATGCATTTTTTTAAAGATATTGATATCCACGGTTTGTCCTTGATTTTCTTTTTGGAAATCAATTTTAAAGGAAGGGTCTTTTGTAGGCATTACTTATAATGTCGCTAAAGTGAGTTGCACAAAAACTAGCATTTTTTAAGAGTATAGAGAACTCCACTCAGTTCTATCTAATATTTCAACAAAATTTGCAACGTTCTTTTTATCAACAGAAAATAAAGATAAAAATTAGCGAAATGATCAGAGATGCTTTGCATAACATGCTTAGGTTATTCAGAATGTTTAATTTTATATTCTTTTTTACGAATATACCCACTCCGCCTACATTACTATCTTTAGGGATAACATGATAGAAAGCATAGTCATCAAGAAGCAATGTATACATGTCAATATTAGTACTGTTAATCTCTGTTAAGCATATACAGTCAAAGTCTATTTTAATTTCACTGAGCAAGTTGACCAGTTCAGTAGAGTGTTTATTGAGGCTACGAATGTTTAAATGAAAGACTGATAAGTCGATGTTTTTTAGGTTTTTTAGGTTATTTAGTGAATCAATTGTGTAGTATTCATTTATTTTTTTGTCTTTAACAGTTTTATAAATGTAGTTATTTAAATAATTATTCTCAATTAAGTCTTTAAGTTTAACTTTGTCGGATTTAAAGATTGAAATTAGTTCATTATTTGTTACTTCATAAAATGGCAGATTATCTAATGCTGGTTCTATGTTGGAAATTTGTTTGGTCTAGTGGATGGCCCCGTACAACGTGGTGTGCAGTAACGTGGAGGATGTGCAGTATAGTGGAGGTGCCAATACAACGTGGAGGGATACCATCATGTAAGTGGAGGTGCCAATACAACGTGGAGGGATACCATCATGTAAGTGGAGGTGCCAATACAACGTGGAGGGTTATCATCATGTAAGTGGAGGATATCATATTTAACGTGGAGGATACCATCGTCTAAGTGGAGGATGCGGAGTATCGTGGAGGTTATCATCATGTAAGTGGAGGATATCATATTTAACGTGGAGGATACCATCATGTAAGTGGAGGTGCCAATACAACGTGGAGGGTTATCATCATGTAAGTGGAGGATGCGGAGTATCGTGGAGGTTATCATCATGTAAGTGGAGGATATCATTTTTAACGTGGAGGATACCATCATGTAAGTGGAGGATGCGGAGTATCGTGGAGGTTATCATCATGTAAGTGGAGGGATATCATATTTAACGTGGAGGGATACCATCGTGTAAGTGGAGGTGCCAATACAACGTGGAGGGTTATCATCATGTAAGTGGAGGATGCGGAGTATCGTGGAGGTTATCATCATGCAAGTGGAGGGATATCATTTTTAACGTGGAGGATACCATCATGTAAGTGGAGGGTGCCAATACAACGTGGAGGGTTATCATCATGTAAGTGGAGGTTGCGACGAATACTGAAATGTTGCATGGAAGTTAGAGAGGATATTGCATGGAAGTTAGAGAGGATATGGCCTATTCTAATAGTCACGAAAACTCTGCTTGTACTGTATTCGAAGAAATGGTCGATGTGATAAATCGTATTTACTTATTAGAATACTGTACATACGCCAAAATGTAAAACGCAGACCTTCAGTACGATTGACTTTGCTAACTGATGCTCGGAAATTTTGCATTGATGCAACAATGAAAAAGGCCAGGCAATGCAACTACATAAATATGATTGTTCTTCCGTAAAACAACCCGAGTCAACTGTTTTAATTGAAATACACAACACGAGAACCCGATTTGAAAAGAGTTTTATCATTTATGCCACGTCCACTGCATCCATGGCAAGGGCAAGGGGTCAAGTGAGATGCAAAGTTTTGAGCTTTCTCTTGCGTTGCTTTTGCAAACAAAGCTAAACCACATTTTCGCCATCACGTAGCTAAATAGGATTTTTTTGCAGCATGACCACAGAATTAATTTAAGCGCTCTATTTACAACATAACAAACAAATCCCCCGAAAGGAAAACAAAGTGAGTAATAAATATAAAAACTTTTAAGCAAAGGTTTATCATACCAAAAAATAAATGTTTGTACAACACAACTGATAAAACCGAAAAATGATAAATGATAATGATATACTATTGATAATGATATACTATTTATTTGCAAAAAAATTTATTTAACCAAACAGAACAGAAACAAAACAGAAACTGAAGCACTAAAAGTTATTCTATACTGGGCTTAGAGCTGTATTTTTCTATGCTTATTGTTTCTTCGGGCAGGCAGTATTATGAAAGAAAGCTCAAAACTTTGCATCTCACTTGACCCCTTGCCCTTGCCATGGATGCAGTGGACGTGGCATAAATGATAAAACTCTTTTCAAATCGGGTTCTCGTGTTGTGTATTTCAATTAAAACAGTTGACTCGGGTTGTTTTACGGAAGAACAATCATATTTATGTAGTTGCATTGCCTAGCCTTTTTCATTGTTGCACCAATGCAAAATTTCCGAGCATCAGTTAGCAAAGTCAATCGTACTGAAGGTCTGCATTTTACATTTTGGCGTATGTACAGTATTCTAATAAGTAAATACGATTTATCACATCGACCATTTCTTCGAATACAGTACAAGCAGAGTTTTCGTGACTATTAGAATAGGCCATATCCTCTCTAACTTCCATGCAATATCCTCTCTAACTTCCATGCAACATTTCAGTATTCGTCGCAACCTCCACTTACACGATGATAACCCTCCACGTTGTATTGGCACCTCCACTTACATGATGGTATCCTCCACGTTAAAAATGATATCCCTCCACTTGCATGATGATAACCTCCACGATACTCCGCATCCTCCACTTATATGATGATAACCTCCACGTTGTATTGGCACCTCCACTTACACGATGGTATCCTCCACGTTAAATATGATATCCTCCACTTACATGATGATAACCTCCACGATACTCCGCATCCTCCACTTACATGATGGTATCCTCCACGTTAAAAATGATATCCCTCCACTTACATGATGATAACCTCCACGATACTCCGCATCCTCCACTTACATGATGATAACCCTCCACGTTGTATTGGCACCTCCACTTACATGATGGTATCCTCCACGTTAAATATGATATCCCTCCACTTACATGATGATAACCTCCACGATACTCCGCATCCTCCACTTAGACGATGGTATCCTCCACGTTAAATATGATATCCCTCCACTTACATGATGATAACCTCCACGTTGTATTGGCACCTCCACTTACATGATGGTATCCCTCCACGTTGTATTGGCACCTCCACTTACATGATGGTATCCTCCACGTTGCATTGGCACCTCCACTATACTGCACATCCTCCACGTTACTGCACACCACGTTGTACGGACCATTCCTGTTTGAACCATAATGTCTTTCACGTGCAATGATTTGGGAGATGAATATCTTGCCACGGGGAAACTTTTCTTTGATTTGCTTGATTAGGATTTCGAATTTATCTATGATCTCAGAGACCGAGTCTTCAGCTAGATTGTTTGTTCCCACATTGAGCACGATTGTTTCTAATTTGCTATGAGTAATGTTAGAGATGTAGTTAGACCAAGAACAACCTGTCTGTCTGCAGAGCTATTTCTAGCTTGGGTTGAGTCATATTGATTGGGCAATGACGCCTGTTGCCTCGAGCAAGTTTCGGCATCTTTGGAAGTTTTATCATTTCCGTGTAAATCAGGGTGCGAGGCATTTTGAGGAGACTGAGTGCTTGCGTTAGGCGTGGCTGTATCAGCGGTGACTGGTCTGTTAACGACCTGGCTCATATGATTCAACTTATCGTGAACTTTATTTTTTAAGGATTCGAAGTTTAAGTGAAGTTTCTCTACATTTTCTTGCATAGCAAGCACGTCTTGTTGGATAGCGCAGATTTGTTTTTTTGATAGACGTTCGCCCGTTTTTTCGCACATAATACCATCATTGTAATTTTCCACAAAATTAGAGTAGTTTTGATTAAGATTGTTGTGCTCTTTTTGGAGGTTATTGACGGATGACTTCATTTCACTTAGTTTCTTTTGGAGAGACGTTATTTTACTGTTATTTTCTTCATTGCTGTTATTCATGTGTTCAGAATCTTTATTTTGATTTTTCATAGCAGTGATAGAGCCACGCAACGCGTTGTTATCATTTTTTAATTCTAGAATTTCTATTGCACACTCAGAAAGGTCCGATGTCAAGTTAGAAACAGTTCTTTTGAGATTTTTATTATCGGCTTCAAGGCTAACCAAACGATCAAGTATATCTTTGAGATCATTACTGTTATTTCCTGCTTTCTCTGACTTCTTATGTTTAAGGTCGGCTATCTCTATTGGCTCGTCATCGCAATCACTGTCTGGAAGCGGGAGATACTGAGCAAGGGTTGAAGCCATATTCAGATCATTTTTACGTAACTTTTCAATCAAAGAATCGATTGAATCATTAGTTTCTAACTTGCCTTTCTTCATTTCTAATAATTTATTAATTTCTAATGTTTTCCATACCTTCAAGGACGTTTTTTGGCTTTGTGCCATAATCGTTCCTGTGGAGAATATTGATAGTGTCAGAACAGCTTTCTTTGGTTTCTTTAATTTATAAATTCATAGCGGTACGATGAATTTTAGTTAATTATTTGACGCCAAGCACCTCTCGCCAGCTTGCGCTAAAGCCGGTTCTGTGTTCTGTAAATATGAAAATTAAGTATTGACATGTACAGGACGCGGAAACTTCAGCAGCTTTCACTCTGTTTACATTTCTGTGTGGTCCAAACACAGTAAATCTAAAATGGGCTCGTTATCCAATCGCAGTACGGCATTTAGTCAGCTGACGAACTTTGACCAATCATAGAGCAAATCTGAGTTTCGTGCTCCTCACATGTCAATCAAACCGATACAAAAGAAACCTCCCAAATTTCACCATGCACTCGATCAGATTTCGCACGGAAAACACAGAATCAGAGCTTCAGAATAATTTTGAACTTCAGAAAATTTTTATTGAATCATGCCTAAGCAAAAAAGTTCCGCAGCTCGACGCAGTAAAAGAACAGCTACTGTTGCCAGCACCGCAAGTTCTCGTCCAAATCGAGCTGAAGAGCAAGGTCTACAAGAAGATGAGGGGATCGTGGAGAGCCAGAACGACGCTCACAACGCCCCAAGGGATAACGTTTCACCTCCTGGAATTCACTTAAACAGAGATCAGATGGAAGAAATCCGTGGTATCATCTCAAAGACGGTTGAAGAGCAACTCTCAGCTGTTGCAAGCAAGGCTGCAAAAACCGCCGTCGATTTAGCTTTGGGGCAGAAGTCTACCACACCAACATTGGCGAGTTTAGAAAGCATAGGAGTGACATCTGTTCCCGGGCAAGCAAGCCAGAATATCACAGTGAACGCCGTCGATGGTGGCTTCACACTAGAGATACCTCCGGCCTATGTGAAAGCAATCCAAAATGGTTCAACGCTTTCGCCACTTAGCCCCATGGGCCGATCAATCTCCGCAGAAACTTCCCATGGACATCTTGCAACTATGAACCGCGATCTCAATTTATACCTCTCGAATTCATTGGCTTCAAACACTAAAAAATCATACAGCGCAGGTGAAAAGCAGTTTCTTAACTTCTGTTTTGGTTTTAAACTTCATGAGCTAGGCCCAATATTACCCGCCAGCGAGGCAGTGCTGTGTTATTTTGCCGTTTTCCTAGCCAAATCCGTGAAACATGCCACCATCAAAAGCTACCTTTTTGCTGTCAAACATCTGCATCTGGAAAATAGCTTTAACCTGGATCTGGGAAAATGTCTTCGCTTACAATACGTACTTAGGGGTATCAAAAGATATCAGGGAAAATCTAGCAAAATAAGACGCCCCATTACAATCGATCATCTGAAGTTGTTCTTTCATCTCCTTCAACCAAACATTACTGGTAACTTTGACAGCATCATGCTGTGGGCCGCCATCTGTCTGGCATTCTTTGGTTTCTTGCGTATAAGTGAATTTACCTGTACTCAGCCCCTCGATTCACAAAAGAACTTGTCATTTTCGGATATTCAATTGCTTCCAACACCGAATAACCCTGCCCTTTTGAAGATTAATCTCAAGTCTTCAAAGACGGACCCATTTAGAAAAGGGGTAACGCTCACAATAGGAAAGACAGACAATGAGGTCTGTGCTGTTCATGCCGTTCAAAGATATCTTCTTATTTCTCTGTATCAAGAAGGACCATTTTTTCGATATAAAACGGGCTCTCCTCTTTCAAGAACCTCTTTCACTCAAGATATCAGAGCATTATTATCCAAAAGCAGTCTTTCGTCATCTGAGTTTGCCGGTCACAGCTTTAGGATTGGTGCGGCCACCTCTGCCGCCGCGGCACAAATGCCCTCATGGCTAATAAAGACTCTTGGCCGCTGGACCTCCGACTGCTATGAAGGCTACGTGAGAACCCCCGATTCAGTGCTAATATCGGCACCAAGAAAATTGATCCAAGGCCATTAATTCCTAGCTTCGTCTATGGGGATTACACGGAGTGTAATTTGTGGCAGCAAGTGCTCCCTTTCCCAAGTTTCACACTTTTCTTCCCATAGACTTTGCCTTTTATATGGGCGCCGAGTACTTAGGGGCCTCACATCCCCCTCTGGTACTCGCCGGCCTCTAAGCGTACCAAAGCTTTGGGATATTACACCCCCCAATGTCTTTACGCTTAGCTAAATACCAGTTAGACAAGAAAGTTTAAGTGGGGTTAATACTCCAGGAGGGAACATGTTTTTATTTGGGGACCCAAACTTTGATGGAGTCCCCCCTCGGATTCCCTACTGTTAGTTAGCTGTCATAATGATTGACGTGTCGCAGTCCTTCCGTTTTATGATAATCATATTGGGTGGGCTACGACGTGCCTTCAGTCATTCAGTCATTCCTGCTCTTGGACACATGAGGCATCGTCAAGCTCAATCCTTTCCTTGACAATTCAGCAATTTTCAGTATGAAGTCTTTACATTGATCAACGAAGATTCATCATGGTTTCGTGAATGTCTTCCTCCAATTTTGCTAGATGTTTTTGCCTGGTGTATTCGGTGAGTTCGTTCCATGCTATTGCTAGGATTGTGTATTTTTACAAAGACTTGCAGAATTTTCATAAAGCTTCAACAGCTTTGCCAAGTTTTCCCGTCATTGTTTTCTGCTCTTTTTTCTCGAGGGATTGTTTTCAATAATTTCCTCCATTTAGCATTTTCAGCTAGTGAGCGTTGCCTTGCGCAGAAAATGCAGGACAGGGCAAAACGGGGTAGAATAATTTGAGCGAGGATTTCTCGATACCGTAAGCTGCGAGTTAGCTAAATTTCCTAATGGAACGTTACAGGATAAATTCGACAGAGTGAATTCGTATTTTATTGTGGATTTGTAATTTTGAACAATTCCTATAAAGAAATAGTTGCTTTTCCTCACGAAATTAGTCCAACTGACTTTACGCACTTCTCAGTCATAACAGCGTGAAGAACCCCTAAGGCTTAGGGAAGTACAGCGGAACGGAGCTTTTCAGCTCCTTGCAATGCCTTTTCCTTTGCCAGTCTGTGGCGTTAGTTTTATAAACCGGGTTTTTTTTAAAGGCCCTTTTTATTTAAAAAAGGGGTTTTTTTTGGGGGGGGTTTTTTTTTTAAAAGGGCCAAAATTTTTTAAAATTTCTTTGGGGGGGGGGGGTTTTTTTTTTTTTTAAAAAGGGAAAACCAAAGGAAATTTTTTAAATTTTTTTTTTTTTTTTTTTTTTTTTTTGGGTTTAAAAAAAAAAAAGGGGAAAAAATTCTTTTGTTTTTTTTTTAAAAAAAAAAAATAAAAAAAATTTGGGGAAAAATTTTTTGAAACAAAAATTTTTTTAAAAAACCCCAAAAAAATTTTTTTTCCTTTTTTTTGGGGGGGGGGAAAAAATTTAATTTTTGGGGGGTTTTTCCCCCAATTTTAAAAACCCCGGGGGGGTTTTGGGAAAAAATTTTGGGGGGGTTAGGGGGGGGCCCCCAGGGAAAAAAAAAAAAGGGGGAAAATTTTTTAAAAAAAAATTTTCCGGTTTTTCAAAAAAAACCCCAAAACCCAAGGTTTAAAAAAAAAAAAGGGAAAAAATTTTAAAAGGTTAAAAATTTTAATTCCCCCTTTTGGGTTTAAAATTAAAAAAAATTTTTTGGGCCCAAAAAAATTTTAAAGGGTTTAAAAGGTTTTTTCCCCCCCCCTTTTTTTTTTTTTTGGTTTTCCCCAAAAGGTGGGGGAAATTTTTTAAAAAAAGGGGGTTTTTTTGGGGTTTGGGGGCCCTTTTGGGGGGGGGGGGGGGGGGGGGGGAAAAAAGGGGGGGGGGCCCCCCCAAACCCCAAATTTTTTGGGGGTTTTGGGAAATTTGGGTTTTTAAAAGGGGGGAAAAAAGGGGTTTTTGGGGAAAAAAGGGGTTTAAACAAAATTTTTTTTCCCCCCAAAAAAAAAGGAAAAGTTTTTGGGAAAAAATTTTTTGGGGGGTTTTGGGAAAAATTTAAAAAATTAATTTTTTTTTTTTTTTTTAGGGAAAAATTTTTGGGGGGGCCCCCGGGGAAAAGGGGGCCCTTTCCTTTTAAAATTTTTGGGGGGGTTTTTTTTTGGGGTTTTTTTCCTTTTTTTCCCCAGCTTTTTTTAAACCCCAAAATTTGGGCCCCCTTTTTTTTGTTTTTTTGGGGCCCGGAAAAAAAGGGGTTTTGGGGGGGTGGGAAATTTTTTTTTGGGGGGGTTTGGGGAAAAAAAACCCTTTTGGGGGCCCCGGGGGGGAAATTTAAAAAATTTGGGTTAAAGGGGAGGGGGAAAAAATTTTTTGGGTTTAAATTTTTAAAAAAAAAAAAATTTAACCTTTTTTTTGGGGGGAAAAAAATTTAAAAGGGGTTTTTGGAAAAATTTTTCCCCAAAATTTTTGGTTCCTTTTTGGTTTGGGGGGGGGGGAAAAAAAAAAAACCCCCCCAATTCCCCCAAAAAAAATTTTAAAAAAAAAATTTTTGGTTTTGGGGAAACCCAAATTTTTAAAAAAGGGGGGGGAAAATTTTTTTAAATTTTAAAAAATGCCCGGGGGGCCTTTAAAATTTTTAAAAGGGGCGGGAAAATTTGGCCCCAAGCCATTCCTTAACCCCCCCCCCTTTTAAAAAAATTTATTTTAAAAAGGGGGGCCCAAAAATTTTTTTTTTCCCTTTTTTTTCCCCCCAAACAAAAAATTTTAAAAAAAAAAATTTTTTTTTTGGGCCCAAAAAGAAACCCCAAAAACCCCTTTTTAAAAATTTTTAAAAATTTTAATTTTTTTTTCCCCCCCCCCCCATTTTCCCCCCCCAAAAAAATTTTAAAAAAGGGAAAAAAACCCAAAGGCCCCTTTTTAAAAAAAGGGGGGTTTTTTTCCTTTTTAAAAAAAAAAGCAAACGATATTGCTCTCGGTGCAGAAGATGTGGAACCTAAGAAGAAAACATTGAACACTTGCGGAATGCCCTATTTTCTCAAATGAATGTGTAAAAAAAACAAACAAACAAACAAACAAACAAACAAACAAACAAACAAAGAAACAATTTTGCTCGGAGAAGATGATGAAAAAACACTAATTGACATTAGGTTCCGAAATGGAGACCAGGCCCTAATTTAGTTTACTTCGTTTTAAAGACGAGCTTGTTACCGCAAGGGGACCTTGGTTTTAGTCAGCTCAAGGGCGACAATGCGACTCACTCTTCAGTACCAGAGGAACTTGGTCAGCTCAAGGGACTTGGGGTGTTTCAGTCCAAATGGGGCTCTTAAGACGCCATAACGGCTAATTTTTTCAGGACCAGATGAACTTGTTCCGCTCAAGGGCCCTGGTTATTTTCAGCCCAGATGGGGCTCTTAAGACGCCCAGTACCATTACCTTTTCAGGGTCAGAGGAGCTCGTTTAGCTCGAGGGGACCCCATGTATTCTCAGCCCAAGGGCTGCTGTATTATGCCCATCGTGGCTTGTATTTCATGAGCTTGTTTAGCTCAAGAAGGCCCAGATTGGTTTCAGCCCAAGGACGGCTCTTAGATGCCCTTGAGGGGTAAGTTTTTCCATGGCTTTATGAGCGTAATACGCTCGAGAAGATCCGTTTGTGTTCAACCCAAGGGTGGCTCTAAGATGCCCGTGTTAGGTAAGTTTGCATGGCTTCATGAGCTTGATAAGCTCGAGAAGGCCCCGTTTGTTTTTAGCCCAAGGGTGGCTGTAAAATGCCCGTGATAGAGAAGTTTTTTCATGCCTTCATGAGCTTCATTGGCTCGAAAAGGGTCCATTTGTTTTTTAGCCCAAAGGTGGCTCTAAAAATGCCCGTGATGGGTAAGTTTTTTCATGGCTTTGTGAGCTTAATTAGCTCGAGAAAGGTCCGTTTTAGCCCAAAGGTGGCTCTAAGATGCCCGTGATGGGTAAGTTTTTTTTCATAGCTTCATGAGCTTAATTAGCTCGAGAGGCTCTCTGCGCTCCAGCCCAGAGGTGGCTATAATTTGCCCATGGTGGCTTTTCATGGCCGAGGTGAGCTTGTTAAGCTCGAGGTGGCCTTTGTGTGTTTTAGCCCAATGGTGGCTATATCAAGCCCGAAGGTGGCTTATGTATTTCAATATCAGCACGTGGGTTGCTGGTATTTCTGCTTGCTTTTCTATAGCTTTATTACATTCTCTGTCTTCTTTTTCAGCTTTGCTTTACTTTACTTTACTTCGTTGACTTCCTTCAATTCCTTGTTTTTGTCCACGTCCACTGGGGGATAATCGGACATTCTTGTATTTAGGTAGCCTCTAGATAGGTAGATAGGTTAGGGTTCTCGGTGATTGTGGTGGGTACACTTCGTGTCCTCTGGCCGGAAATTGTATTTCCCATCCAATCACCGATGTATAGCGGTAGGTTGGAATTCAGGCAGTTTAAGGGCCGATGCACTGACGCCCACTTCCTGAAAACATTGAAGTTATTCATCAATATTATCTTGTAAGTATCCCTCATGGTAAGTATTAAATACCAGTTAGACAAGAAAGTTTAAGTGGGGTTAATACTCCAGGAGGGAACATGTTTTTATTTGGGGACCCAAACTTTGATGGAGTCCCCCTCGGATTCCCTACTGTTAGTTAGCTGTCATAATGATTGACGTGTCGCAGTCCTTCCGTTTTATGATAATCATATTGGGTGGGCTACGACGTGCCTTCAGTCATTCAGTCATTCCTGCTCTTGGACACATGAGGCATCGTCAAGCTCAATCCTTTCCTTGACAATTCAGCAATTTCCCTCCCACCCGCCCTGTTATGTAGCCTTTGCCTTCTACATTACTAGGCCCGTTGGACTTATTTTGGATTTCTCTGCATTATCTCCCTGCTCTACTACTCTCTGCCTCATATCTTCCCTATTCCCGCGGCTCTTTCTCCGTGGTGACTGGTGCATTGGCCGGAAATTGTATTTCCCATCCAATCACCGATGTATAGCGGTAGGTTGGAATTCAGGCAGTTTAAGGGCCGATGCACTGACGCCCACTTCCTGAAAACATTGAAGTTATTCATCAATATTATCTTGTAAGTATCCCTCATGGTAAGTATTAACACGTATAAAAAAGAACTTATGTTTTGCATAATCTCATTCATCCCAGTGCGCGAAATCTTCACACTGGATGGGATTATGGGAAGCAGAACGGGGGGGAGAGCTTCTTGCCACGAGCCACTTCCGTGTACTCCCACAAATCGTTGTTGTTTATTCTTGTTTTATCTGTTCTGGTATTCAGAATTCTGCGCGGCGAACAATAATTAATTTATAAATTCATAGCGGTACGATGAATTTTAGTTAATTATTTGACGCCAAGCACCTCTCGCCCAGCTTGCGCTAAAGCCGGTTCTGTGTTCTGTAAATATGAAAATTAAGTATTGACATGTACAGGACGCGGAAACTTCAGCAGCTTTCACTCTGTTTACATTTCTGTGTGGTCCAAACACAGTAAATCTAAAATGGGCTCGTTATCCAATCGCAGTACGGCATTTAGTCAGCTGACGAACTTTGACCAATCATAGAGCAAATCTGAGTTTCGTGCTCCTCACATGTCAATCAAACCGATACAAAAGAAACCTCCCAAATTTCACCATGCACTCGATCAGATTTCGCACGGAAAACACAGAATCAGAGCTTCAGAATAATTTTGAACTTCAGAAAATTTTTCCCACCCACCCCCAAATTCCCAGTGCGGCTACTTCTCCAACTCACATGACCGAGCTGGTATTTTAATTCAGGCTGGACTATTCTATTTTCTTTATTTTACACGTATGTTATCATCTGCTTGATTTTATATTATAATTAAAGTATGCATGATTGAGCTAATTCTGGACATTATGAGGAACTTTGCAATTCGTAGTGCTTGTTTAATATTATTTTTTCTGTGTTTCAGTTAGATTATGATATGATAGCCTGTCTTGTTTCAGTTGTTTTATGACATGATAAATTTGAAGTGGTTCTCGGCTCTGAATCTTGCACCCCCCCCTTTGCCACTCCCACAAATATGTTCTTTTCACGCATTGCACAATGATGAAATCAGGATGAAATTATTGTGAGGCAGAAAATCTCACTGCTAAGAGGTTCTTTCAGCACATCAGTGCCAGGTTTTTGAGCTGTTCACCTCGCGTTGAGGTTCCTTCTACCACCCTCTACGCATAGGAACATGTCTCCGCATCGACGCGTTACGACAGCGGTACTGTCACCTATCGTATCTCCGATGCTCCAAAATTGATGTACAGGCATTTTATTATATTTCACACGAGGCTGCTTCATTCGTGTTGAGGACCACCCTTCACCCTCTTCACAATGTTTGCATGTCTCGGCATGCAGTGCCGCCAGGGCCTTCACACCCCCTGCCACTGTTATGCTCTAACGAGGCCCCCTTTTTCTACGATTCCTGGAGCTGTCCGACTCGCTTTGAGGTTTCTTCTGCCCTCCTCTTAGTGATACGACACGTCTCTGCATCGACGCGTTACGACAGCGGTACTGTCACCTATCGTATCTCCGATGCTCCAAAATTGATGTACAGGCATTTTATTATATTTCACACGAGGCTGCTTCAACATGTCTCTGCATCGACGCGTTACGACAGCGGTACTGTCACCTATCGTATCTCCGATGCTCCAAAACGGATGTACAGGCATTTTAATATATTTCACACGAGGCTGCTTCATTCGTGTTGAGGACCACCCTTCACCCTCTTCACATGACATGACTGCCCGTCTCGTCACCCAGGGCTGCAGGGCCTTAACACCCCCTGCAACTGTGTGCTTTAAAAATTGCCTAAAAAATTTTAACGAACGCCTGAAGACGATAAATAAGAACACTGGGCGACCGCCGATCAAAAGGTTTAAGTTGATAGAAAAGACGTATCCTCAATAAATATTCAAATCACATTGAGTCCAATCCTGCTGAAAAAGTGTTCAAATTTTGAAAGGCTGAACATTCTTAGTAAAGTTCCGAGGGCAGCAAGTGCTCCCTTTCCCAAGTTTCACACTTTTCTTCCCATAGACTTTGCCTTTTATATGGGCGCCGAGTACTTAGGGGCCTCACATCCCCCTCTGGTACTCGCCGGCCTCTAAGCGTACCAAAGCTTTGGGGTATTACACCCCCCAATGTCTTTACGCTTAGCTAACACGTATAAAAAAGAACTCATGTTTTGCATAATCTCATTCATCCCAGTGCGCGAAATCTTCGGGAAACAAAACGGGGAGAGCTTCTTGCCAGGAGCCACTTCCGTGTACTCCCACAAATCGTTGTTGTTTATTCTTGTTTTATCTGTTCTGGTATTCAGAATTCTGCGCGGCGAACAATAATTAACTTTTTCATTTACTTGATAGAGACTCATTTCATTTAATCATTTTAAACAAAAATAAGCCAACTAGGTCTGGACAGGATAAAATTCCGTAAAAACATCCACTATATACTAATATTTTCCTTAGAACATATTAAATTTTAACATAAAACCAAGAGCAATTCAAAACACGTCTTTCCTTCACAATTACGGAAGTCGATGTGACCGGTATACCTGACCTTATACCTATTTTCCATTCTTCAAACATAAAAATCGTGAAAATGGAGACCTTTCCATGATCAACATCTAGTTATGCCACAGGAAGCCCAAACTGGAATGTGTCGTAAAAAAGCAATTCAAACACAAATAACATGTGTTACATAAAAAAGAATTTAGTTGAATTGTATTGGCGTCAAATTATGAGCATTGAAGTGAATTGCTATAGTGTTGACGATTTGTATTCTATATAATATGTATATATGTATATATGTATATATATATACAAGGAGCGCAAGTTATTTTCGAACGAATCGCCAGCAACTGTTTTATTTTCGCCCGTATCGCACCAATTAATGTTTGAAACATGCAAATAAATATCATGCATCACCACCAGATATTTAAAGCCTCTTGGTGCAGACTCGATTGGGCCCATAATATCAATGCTCAACTCCTTCCAGGGACTATCTGGAAAAGGAGTAGGTTTCAATGGTACTGTTGACTGAGAAGCTGATTTATCAGAATTTGCGCAAGCAATGCAATTTCTAACATAGCCCTCACAATGTTCATCTACTTTAGGCCACCAAGCTACCGCCCTTATTCTTTGCTTGCATTTAACTATGCCAAAATGACCCTCATGTATTAATTGTAGCACTTGTCCTTGTAACGATGCCGGTATTACTGCCCTTGTCTCCCTTCGAAGGCACTGATCTCCCCACAAGTACGGTTTGAACAATTACAACAACAAATATTCTCAAATTACAATTTTGCATTGAGTTGAATTAATCGCGAAGGCAGCGAAAACTACGACACATGTTAAGGATGAATTTATTAAGTCAAGACCAGTCCTAAGATATCTGCAGGAGTGAGGGGCTCGCGCAGTTCGCAAGGAACTCTTTCGAAGTAAACAAGATCCCTTAATACATTGTTCATTTACTTAAGATTTTTAGAAAGACACTTGAGAAGGTGAACTTTTCGTTGACCTGAGAATTCTGTGTGTGTGTGTGTCTTTTGGATAGCATATGCTGCTCCTATGACAGCGCAAACTTAAATTATTATTTCTACACAGTAACGCATAATATATATTTTACAAGATCTTAATAGAAAATAATGTTGGGAACTTCTCAGCTGTACCTAAATTATTCCTACGCTTACTCTCTACAGGATGAGGTCTTAATGACGCCTCGTGAGCCATGTCAATTGTGTCACTAAATTGCCAAGAAAAAAAATGACGATTCTTTCTGCCAAAACTAAAAAATTATGTTGGGAACTTCTGAGCTGTACCTAAATTATTCCTACGCTTACTCTCTACAGGACGAGGTCTTAATGGCGCCTCGTGAGCCATGTCAATTGTGTCACTTAATTGCCAAGAAAAAAAATGATGATTCTTTCTGCCAAAACTAAAGAATTATGTTGGGAACTTCTCAGCTGTACCTAAATTATTCCTACGCTTACTCTCTACAGGACGAGGTCTTAATGGGGCCTCGTCAGCCATGTCAACTGTGTTACTAAATTGCCTGGAAAACATCTACAGCTGTCCCTCAATCCGACTAATTTCTGGAGTTATTTATATTGACCTCGTTCTGTATGTAATATATTCGAATTCAAGATATTAAAGTCTGAAAGAATTCCCATTTATCCTCAGAGTTTCTAGCTTCAGAGATAGCTAGAGATAGCTTCGTTGACTCGGTCTTCTTTGCCCTTCAAGGTTAAGTGTAAGAAAACCACTGACACCTCAAACAGTGAGCTACAGACCGGTTTCGCTCAATTTCAGGGCTCATCAGTACAGCTAGACTGAGTAGTGAGGACCTGAGCCCAACGTTAGACGTCAGGCATCGTTGCCTGTTTATTATCTATGTCTTGTGGACAGAGCTGTTAATGTTTTACCTTGTTTCATTGACAATTTTGAAATCAATAATCCAAATCTAGCCTGCGCACTGGTCCGGAGAATGTTTTATGCTGCGTACAGGGTACCCCAAGCTTCTTCCTAACTATTAGGATACTGTGGCCTTGATGTCTTGTGATGTGGCTGAGGCTTGCAAATATATGAGAGTAGCTACCTTGGGCGAGCGTTTCGTTGTATCTTTGCCCTGATGGTTACGTGTATTTTGATGAGCAGGGATGTACTTAAGGAACTTGATATACATGTATAAATTGGCTTAATTAGCCTTTCGCATATCAAACGAACAAAGTCCATGCTCTCGACGGAGGGACGGAGGGGCAAATCACCTCTTGAGGATCTCGGAGAGCCTTGCCGATTTATTTCAAATACTTTTGTTTCAACAGGAACCTAGTAGGCCTTTATACAGTAAATGTCATGACAATGTAAAACAATGTGATGAAGCTTGAACTGAAGTGACTTTGCTTAGCGTTAATGTCCATAAAGTTATCGTATGTTTGCGAGTGTCTGAGAGCGTTTTAACATTATTGAAAGACGGTGTTTGATTATGTTCCCAAGATCCGTAGCGAATGGTTTTTGAGCTTCGGAGAGCTTGGTTGGAGGAGCTCTGCAGGTGTGTCGCTATCCAGAGTCAAGTAGAAAGTTGGACAAGTTCGGCGGAAGTTGCGCTTTGGCTCAAGGCACCAAGGGGATTTTTACACTTCAAAGGTTTTTAGGCACCCAAGGGGTCTTTTTAGTTACGAGCGATATTGAAAAAAAGGGTCAAAAGGATTTATTACAGTATCACCTTTTGGGGTGACATATTTGTACAATTGAGGGTCGTTTAAGGGTTCCCAGGAACATGGAAACATGCGAAACGTATCCAGGGAACAAGGAAACATCGCGAAAATTAAAAGAGACAAAGGGAACATCGGGAATGAAGCATCGCGTAAAATCCTCCTTATCAAACCGCATTGCCATCACTCTGAAAAATTATTTTACAAAGCTCCAGGGAACAATAGGATTTTCTCGAGGAACAGGGGAACACGTAACCCCCTAAACGACCCTCACAGATCTTAGGTTAATCGAGTACCTTTATTTTTCAAAGCAAAGCGTTCAGTAAAAGTAGAGGTTGGATTGATGATCGTCGAGCGTTTCTTACATGAGTATATACATACTGGTACATAGCCTTGCCAATAAGGCAAAAAAAGCAAGAAAAACAAAACACTCGTAATCGCCCATTGCAACATTAAAAATAGTGAAAGGCAGCAAATTCTCTCCAAAAAATCAGTTTAGATTTATGGATCACGACATTCCAGGGGTAAAAGTGTCAAGCGTTAGTAGTTGTATTGTACTTACCAGATTGTGAACTTGATGGTACCAACCACTAAAATAAAACAGAAAATTATCAGATAATATTACTATTGGCAATCCAAACCAGTTTCTTAATCCCTTACATAGTGCTATGACTCTTACATACTGCTATGCTTGACGTCGCAACAACAATAGTGCAACATTTGTTGCATGGAGTTGAAAAGGTAAATTTGGGTGGGTGGCTAGAGCTTTTACGGTATAGGGAGATTGATATACACGCTTTTTTTATAAGGAACCTACCTCAAGGCCTAGTTCTTAAAGTTCCTTATTTTTGGGCCTCTTTTGAGGCAATTGTAGTTCCAAAAGTTCCTTAATAGTTCCTTAATTTTAGGTGCACATACAGTGGTCTTAACAATAAAAGAGACATTTGCATGTGAGCAAAGCTCGAGACTACTCAAAGAAATATTGGATACATGCTTAACGTACAGTTTATGTGATTTTCGACTGCTAATGAATGGAACCGGCATTCTAATTCTTGATTATTTGCAGTGATAAAAGTATTCCACATTCAAAAGTTCCTTAATGATTTTCTCTTTAGTGGTATAAGTTCTTTAAATTTTCGGGCCTTCTACATGTAGGTTCCTTATAAAGTGATTCCTTATAAAAAAAAGCGTGTAGACCTGAAGAGAGATTCAAAAACCCCTAAATGGAACGAAGAAGATGCTATGCTAAAATTGGATAAAATTGGATAATGATCAAAATGTAGAATATCACCTACCTCGGTATAAATACGACTTCACCTTCTTCTTGAATAAACTGAATTGGTTCGCATGCATCTGAAGCATTTGAAAACCTCGTTTTATCTTTCAACTCATCAGATGTTACATCAAACGGAAGATTACCCAAACTGTCTTTCAGATTTTCTTCCTCACCAGGCGGATAAAGAATCCATTTCTTTCGTCCGCAGATATTTGCAGACCAACTGTATGATCTACAATAAACATTTTACTTTCAAACATTGATAAGTCCTTGGTGGTATAAAATTAATTTGGTAAAATAACTTCACCAATAACTAACCAATTAACTAATTAACTAACTAACTAACTAACTAACTAATTACCTAACTAACTAACTAACTAACTAACTAACTAACTAACTAACTAACTAACTAACTAACTAACTAACTAACATACTAACTAACTAACTAACTAACTAACTTACGAACTAAGCAACTAACTTACTTACTAACGGAGTAACTAACAAGCTAACTAATTAACTAACTAACTAACTAACTAACGGAGAACTAACTAACTAACTAACTAACATACTAACTAACTAACTAATTACCTAACTAACTAACTAACTAACTAACTAACTAATTAACTAACTAACTAGCAAACTAACTAACTAACTAACTAACTAACATACTAACTAACTAACTAACTAACTAACTTACGAACTAAGCAACTAACTTACTTATTAACGGAGTAACTAACAAGCTAACTAATTAACTAACTAACTAACTAACTAACTAACGGAGAACTAACTAACTAACTAACTAACATACTAACTAACTAACTAATTACCTAACTAACTAACTAACTAACTAACTAATTAACTAACTAACTAGCAAACTAACTAACTAACTAACTTAAGAACTAAGCAACTAACTTACTTACTAACGGAGTAACTAACAAGCTAACTAACAAACCAACTAACTAACTAACTAACTAACTAAATAACGAACGAACTAACTAACTAAGTAAACAACTAACTAACTAACTAACTAACTAACCGATTAACTAATAACCAACCAACTAACTAACTAACTAACTACCTAACTAACGTATAAATCAACTAACTAACTAACTAACTAAATAACCAACTACTAATTAATTAACTAACTAATTAACTAACTAACTTACTAACTAACTAACTAACTAGCTAACTAACTAACTTACAAACAAACTAACTAACTAACTAACTAACTAACTAACTAACTAACTACTACTGATACTAAGGGGCAAGGAGGGAGAGGCACCGAGTTTCGTTACTAGTCAAACAGCTACAGCAATAATCAGTAGTCTGGAAACGTTTTTCCAAAACTTAGGTTCATAGTGCCCTGTCCAGAGGGAGCAATTTAGTCTTTTTTGTACTAGAAATTCAAACATCTTACCTGAAAACATCAGCATGAAAAGCAGTCCTGTAACAATAAGAAAAGTTTCTGTAGTAAATTTTACAACAAAAACTGAGCAGTAACATTGACCAGTCATAAGCAAATGAAAGAAACAATGACGAAAAGGCAGCAACATACCTACCATGTTCCTTTTGGACCCATGTAAACAAATCTATAATCATCAGCTACTTGCTCATCAGTATCAAAGAATTCATTCAACCAATCAGATTTGAAGTAGTCAAGCACCTCGTAAGCCCTGTATTCCGGATATTCTCTTGTAAAGAAAAAAAAACTGTCATTAAACGTAGTTAATATAAGGACATTTATTAACTTCTACTGCCTGCAAATTCAACAGTATAACACTACTCTACCGAAGCAAAAAGGCTGAAATGAATGGTTCTCTTAAAACTGTCCTTACCTACCGTCCATAATGAAAGGTCTACGTAATTGCACAGTAAAATTACCCCGGAGGGGTACTTAGTATAATTCGGGTACGGGCAGTTGCCGCCCATATGGGTGGGTTTTTGGCCCTGAAGTTCTCTAAACATGGGTATGATTGTAACCAAAACCCCATAAAAGTGGGTGGCAAATTGAAAAAAGGTCGAAAGCTTAACTTTAATTCGATCAGAAAAGCGGTAAAATCGCTAGATTTTGAACATCTAAAACAAGAGTAATGTTGTTATCAGTCTTCAAATATTAGAATTGAATAAAAATGCACAACTAAATAGAAAGGGAACTTGATTTCGATTCTGTATAAGTGTTTGTCAATCTAAACTTTGTTATAATGGACAAATGTTCTGTAAAATAAAGGGGAATCGGATTGGACTATGTGAAGTCATCATTACTATACTCAAATGCAGTTCAGTTGCCTAGCCTGGTTTTAAAAAGATGGTTTCAACATATTCTGAGGCCAGTTGTTGTCAAGCAAGGAAGTCGAGGTTGAAGTGGAGCTAAACCTGGTCCACAGTTTTTCTTCTCTTTCCACAACTTGTTCGAGGGTCATAAGATCCGTCAAGATGCTCGTTGTACAATATCAAGCCATAATAAGGTCTATAAAATCTTATTATTATCATATTCCGCTTATTTTTACTCATAAAATAGGGTCTGTTTCTGCAAAGGTTTACATTAAAAGTGGGTAGGTTTCCAAAATCTGGGCGGCAATCCTCGTCCATTCATAAGTCATGTACCCCATCCCCTGGGACTATTACATTCAGGGAAGGAAGCAATGGGTTACACTGACCTAATTAGTCACTCCAGGAAGGTAGTCCCTATGTTATGATAATGTTAGATCAAACCGATGAGCCGATGCTAGACTGTAAAGCCAGGCTTATGTCGATCTACGATACGATAGAACCAACGCCAACTAGTTGTAACTGCGGGCTTACGCCGACATGTCAACAACTGTTCCGAACTGAAAGGATATTGTTGATCCTTGTCGCAAGAGCGCTCAGGTCGCAAGAGCGCTCAGGTCGCTCTTGCGACAGGTCGACTGTGACTGATGGGAATCAGTCGGCAACTAATTGCAGGAGTAGAACATGTCCAACTTTCTGGAGCTGCGCACAGAATAGTGGCCGTCAAAAAGGAACTAGTTGCCAACTAGTTGCCAGAGTGCTAATGTCGACCAGTTAGTTGCGATAGATTATAGTTCATGACTATGATTAGTTAAAAAAACGCCAATTAGCAGTCAGTAACTAATTCTGACTGTGTGCAATGTCAACATTCACTCTTTTTTATAAGAAACTAAGATATTTTTCCAGTACTCAAAGTTTCTTAGTTTTTGGACAATTTTGGTACTAAAAGTTTCTTGCAGTTTCTTAGGGATCAAAATTTTTAGTGCCAAAGCAGGTAATTGACACTTAAATTTGACAAATAGAAGAAGCAATGCAATTCTTGATTACATCAGCTGTTTTTTTTTGTAAAAATAGAGACTTCAGGTTTTACAGAAGTTCGCTTTTCCATGATATATTTTAATTCCAAAGATTTATTGAGACCTGCGAGTTTCTTATCATTTTGGGTCGCGTACTGAAAGTTTCTTAACCAATATTGATCTCAGTACTGAGTTTCTTATAAACGGGTTTCTTATAAAAAAAAGAGTGTAAACCTGGCTTAAGGTACCGTCTCAAAATATTATATCCAAATTCGTTCTGGTAATTTGGTAATAAGACGATATTGAAGGGAATTGTTCTGAAAAATAACACAGATAATATCGTTTCAGCTCACTTTTATATTCGTTCAAAATTCAATTCAATACGGTCCAAATTAATTCCAAATTCGTTTTAAATTCAATTCAATTCGCTCGGTCTAATCGGTTCAGTCTGGGACTGTATTGCTAGTCTCAAACTAGGCTCGATTCGGAATTGGACAAAAAAGGTCAATTCCTATTGAAAACAGCTATCTTAAGGTCGTTATTTCGGATTGTTTTCGCAAGAAGATGTAAATTTCGACTGACAAAAAGTACGATCCACAAAAGTGTCATGTTTACAAAAATGCCGTGGATACGAAAAGGGAGGGCGTACTTGTTTGGTAACCTTCTGTTTTGGCAGACTCTTCGAATTTTGAAAACTGTAGATTTAGCAGGAAAAAGTTTCCGTTTCCTTGGTTGCCACACTGAAATTTGTTTGAGCATGCGCTGTTCTTAAGGGATGCCGATGAATTCTGATGGGTTGCCCGCGAAATTGCAAAGCATTTCAAACGTGAATAGTGAGCGCTTTCTTTATTGTGAGCTGTGAGAGTAGATAGAACAACTGAGTGAACATTTCGTTCTAAATAGATAATCTTATGCAGCATTATTTTCAACTTGAACAGCTTTTTTAGAAGATTAATTCATCTCTAAAGGTTTGAAATTATGAAATTATTATTCAACATTCAGAACGAGATTTCTTGCGATGTCTGCGAAACCTTCCAGCTTCAGAGGCAGAAGGTTTTGGAGGCCTGCCAAACCTGCCGTTTTCAGACAGTGCCAAAAAATACGTTTCGATATCTACCGAAAAGAAGGCGTCTGCTGAAAACAGAATGTGACCAAAAAATACGCCCTTAAGTATAGTGCACTAATATTGATGAAACATTCTACGCCAATCTTAAGCCAGGCTGATGTCAACCTATGATACGATAGAATAAATGACCACAGTTGTAGCTTCTAACTGTCAGATAAGACACAGACTTAATCTGTAGTAAATACCCCAAGAGGACTTGAGTTCAGTCAACTATAACGATCAAAAGTATAGTATAGTATAGTAAGGCTGAGGAGAGCCGGTCACAGACATGGGATGTGATTTTGCCGGGCAGACCATCATACCAAAATGCATTGTATGCATGCATTACTAATTTCCTGAAGGAAGCATGTTTGAATTATTGCATCATGAACCTTCACATAAAGAATGCTCAGACTAGATATCATAAATTTGAGCAATTTCTTTAAAACGCCCTGCCCACTCTCCCTCTGGTTTTTCTTCTTCTTTCTATTTTTCTTCTGTTACTCCACTTTTCTCACCGCTTCCTTCAGCAGAGGGACAGGTGCATTGGTCACTGACCTTAAAATTCACTGTCATAGTCAGGCAGTTCATGGGTTTACTGAAGCTCGAGGGCCGGGTTGTCCATTTGAGTGCATGGGCTGGAAATTCTTTCCTTGTTCCAGTCACTGACAATAGGACTAGTTTAACCTCCTTTAGAGCTAGGGGCCTGTAGGTAGCGGGTTTAGCGTGTACTCATTGGGCCCTCTTGGAGGCTGCTCAATTCTTGCTGATGCACAAACGCCCAACTTCCCGACAGCGATCCCGGATTGGGGATTTACTTATGTTGACATGTCAACAGCAGGTCAGAACTGATAGGATATAGCTGATTGCAGTTGCAAGAGTGATCAGATGGATCAGTCACTATTTGCAGATAGAGCTGTCAGTCACATGCTAAAGACTTGAATGCTCCCTCGCAAACATACATCTGATAGGCCTCTTTAGAATGACGCCAACTTTCGTGGGAGCACTCATGAAGACTGTGACTGACAGGAGTCCATTTTCTCGAACTATGTGCCAACCTGTTGCTATTGCCATCACCTAGGAACTAGTTATCAGAGCACTCCTTTCCGCCATTCAGTATCATAGATTAGTTCCAAAAATCCCCGATAAGCAGTTGGGAACTAGCTCTGACTGAGCAATGTCGACATATGCCTGGCTGACTTATGCATGCCTGACTTTAAGGACAAAAGACAAAAACTTTCTAGAGGATCTAGATTGGCCTTAGTTCATCAAAAATTTATGGCGTTATGTTCTTCTAATACTGCACCAGTGTAGGAATATATTCATTTTCAATTGGGTCTTCGGTTGTTTGTGTTAATGTCTCCTCTCTCATTCTAGCGAGACGATCCGTCCCAGCCTCAATATTGACATGTTGGTGTGTTGATGATTCAAATTGAAGAAAGAAAGACTACCAATTTCTTACATTGGTAGCAGAATCCAAGAACTTGGGAGTCTATTGATATTCATAGAACATATAGTACCAGTGGACAGATCCGGTAAAAAACAGAAGTACTCTTAGGTGCCAAATTGCCGTCCCCCCGCTTATTAATTTTTCGAAAAATTCCAATCCCCCGTTCTTATTAGGACCCCCCGCTTATTAAAATTTGCATTGATATTGATGTTGATATTGATCGTGATGTAAAATTTCACTTGTATAATCTATTTATTGATTAGAAATATGGATTTCCTTAGCCTATAAGTACTATAGGGCCCCTCGCACTGCGTTTCAGCAATTTCCTGACAAAGCTTGTCAAACAAAGTCCGACCCCCCGTTTATTCCAACCCCCGCTAATTAGATCCTGACTGCAGTTCCAAACCCTGCCTATTCCGACCCCCCAGCAATTAGGCACCTAAGAGTACAGAGGTAGTTATTCTGACAGACTCTTGTTAAGAGCAAAGTCCATTGAAAGAGCATTTGGACCAGCTTACAGAGATGACAACCAACTGCAAAGGACCCTCCGTTTTGAGGGATGATATAACTGGAAAAGGAAGTGAAAATTTTGCAGGCCTTTACTGGCATTTAAGACGAGAAGCAAGGTCCTGCTTTGTTCCCTTGTTACTGTCGTTGGAAGGAAAAGCACTAGAAGCAGTACTAGAATTAGTTGTGAAAAAAATCAAGGATAAAGAGGGGGTAGCAAAGATTTTAGCCCGACTAGACAAGCTCTACAGCATAAATAGAAATCAGATGATGTATGCTACGTATGATTCATTTGAAAAGATCAGACGCCCTGCCGATATGAGCATCAAAGATTTTCTGAACGAGTTTGAACGTCCATACAACATACATGGTAAAGGGTGAAAGATGGTATTACCAGAAGGTGTGTTTGCATACAGAGTTCTTAAGCCAATATTTCTACAGAGAAGGAACCACTTGCTCGGGTGACCATTACAGAATTGAAACATTACAGAATAGAAACACGACAGTATGTGTGAGCAACTCCGAAATATTTATGGTGATGGGTTCCAATCAGGAGAAGTAGCCAGTATCACCGTTAAAGCTGAAGCGGTCTTCGAGAGCGAGCAAGCAAGCAAGCCAGCAATCTTTATTTGTTAACGCAGGTCAGGGGTTCTGGCAGCTATAGAGCTGATGTGGACCTGCAGCTTGTGTCCCCAGACTGATATTCTAGAACGAATACCCTGGGTACTCATTTACCGACCTCGGAAGGATGGACAGCTGAGTTGACTGTAGGCTTGTGGAAAGTGGTCCCGACGAGATTCGAACCCACGACCTTACGATCGTGAGCCGAACGCCTTAACCACTCGGTCACACCACCTCTTGAGTTCCCCATAGATAATGAAGATGAAGCCTACTGCAGTTATTCACGCAGTCGTGGAAGAGGAAGAAGGGGAGGTCTCAACTACAACCCGAATAACTGCCGTCTATTTAGGAGAAACAGAGGAGTGCGAAGCAGTGGTGCTGGTATGGATGGTTTGTGGAGAAGTGCTGGCGAATCACCCAGGAGAAAGAGTCCTGTTGATGCTAGTGGCAACATCACAAGATGTGTGGTATGTGAATCGATTTTTCACTGGGCGAGAGACTGCCCCCACATTAATGATCAACGATCAGCAAAGGACTTTGCCAAACCATAGATATTCAGTTGTTCTCTGATGCTATCCGTGATTGTTATATTGAACAGTTTATTGGTGATATTTTCTGTTCAGCCGTACTAGACAATGGCTGCACTAAAACAGTATGTGGTAAAAACTGGTTGGAGTGTTACATACAAAGTCTAAGTCCATGTGACCAGCGAGCCATTAGTTACGTTGACAGTGACAGGAAGTTCAAGTTCAAGGTGATGGTCGTATTGTCAAGGCAGAAGGGAAAGCCACGATTCCAGCATTCATAGCTGAACAGAGAGTCAGCATAGAAACTGACATTGTTTCATCTGAACTGCCAATGCTACTCAGCAAAGAATCGTTGAAGAAGGCAGAAATACAATTGAATTTTGCAGAAGACACCGCCACAGTATTTGGTTCGCATGTTGTTCTAGACTTTACATCCAGTGGCCACTAGACCACACTGCTTACAAAGCAAAGAAGAATGGCAAATCAGAGGTCCGTGGCAGAAAAGGAAAGAGTGTTCCTCACACTCGCCAACGCAAACAAGTCATTTACCGACAAATGGAAGATTGCCACCAAACTTCATCAACAGTTTGGTCATACTTCCAGCACTAAGCTGAAGAAGTTGGCCAAAGACACAGGCTTGTCAGATGATCAATTTTATGAAATTTTGGATTCTACAGAGAAAGAGTGCCCTATCTGTGTTAAATACAAAAACACCAACGCTCGTCCAGTTGTGGGGATCTCTCTTGCTAGAGAGTTCAATGATACTGTGGCAATGGACCTGAAAGCCTATCAGTCCAACTATTTTCTTCACATGATCGACCGCGTGACTTGATTCAGTAATGCTGTAGTTATCAAGTCTAAACAGAAAGCCGTAATCTTAAAAGGTGTTCTTCTGCATTGGATTGCGATATTCGGAGCTCCTAGAAGTTTTCTGACCTTTTCTGGCGAGTTCAAAAGCGCCAAGTTTCGCGATATGGGCGAGAATCGCAATGTGGAGATTTGCACAACTGCAGCAGAGTTACCATGGTTTTATAGCATCGTGGAGAGGCATAATGGAATACTGGGCGATATGGTCCATCACTGAAGTTGCTTTAGCTCGGGCCGGGCTATCAGTGCGAAGAGCTTCTTATATAGTGTATATAGCCCCAACCAAGTAGTTTTTGGCAAGAACCCAAGCTTACCTAGCGTTCTGACGAATAATCCTTCTGTTTCGGAAATGATTAGCAGTAGTGAACTTGTTGCTGAGAACTTGAATGCATTGTATGCTGCTCGGAAAGCATTCGTTCAGCAAGAATCGTCAGAGAAATTAAGCAGATCAAGTCTTCAAAATCAACAGTATTTCAAAAGTGCAAGCTCTACTCCATTGAAGCATGAGAAGGGACAGGAGAGTCGACACCTAGTTGAAAACAACACCCCTACACCAAAAAACAAACCTCACAAAAATACTACACACACAACTCTTATATCCTTTTTATATTTTTCAACTTTCTCAAAAGCCCACAATTCAATTCAATTCAATTCAATTTAATTCCCACCGCACACGGTGAGAATTTTGCTGAGCTAACTGCCACAAATGGCACTTTGCTCACCAAAATTCTAACTGTGTGCACGAATTTCTATCGTGTTTGATATTTTTTGTCATTTGTGGCAAACTCCTCACCTTGTGTGGCAGCTGTAAGACTTTTCCTCACATCTTTCAGTCACACTGCAATGGCTTCACTTCATTGTCATTCATACTTTTCAGATATTTTCCTCACAGGCACAAATCCCAAGTTTCTTAGAAAATTTTGGGCAAATGGCACTTGGCTCAGGAAAATTCTCACTGTCTGCGGCAGGCTTAAGTATGATAGTGCCCCATTTAATGGGCACTGAGGGGCCTGTGCTCCCAAAGCATCCTGTCCTCAAACCCTCAAAATGCTGAGCACAGGTGGACAGTTGATGAATCATACCTACATATTTTCATCACATTAAACCCTTGGATCTTGAATACTACTTCGACAGCATGATATACACATTCCCCTCATTACATCCAACAGCCACTTTATCCACAATGCAGCCTACATTACCGTATGTTTAGTACGAATACTCCTATAATTCTTATTTTGTCCTTTGTGGTCTCATATTATTTATACCAAACATAAGTGATTCAGATAGTGAGAGTGATTTGAAAGCTACTTCTGAACACCGCACTCCAGGCGTGATTTTCTGCTGAACTGGATAAAGAGACAGGCTGAAAATATGTATAAGTTTGCCTAGCGGAGCGGGAATGGCAGCAGCAAAGTGATATGCTGCCCATGTATACAGTACAATAGGCAGCATATCATACAACAGGCAGATACAGTTGACATCTGCTATCTCGACTGCCCGCTATCTCGAAAATTCGCTATCTCAAACGATTTTCCATTTCCCCTCGTTTTGGTATAAGGGTTTGTATAGCAAAATTATCCGCTATCTCGAGCCCCGTTATCTCGAACATTCTCTGTCTCGAACCATTTTCCATTTCCCATGGAGGAAAACCTGCTCTTTATCTCAAACTTTGCCAAATTTTCTGCTGAACTGGATAAAGAGACAGGCTGAAAATATGTATAAGTTTGCCTAGCGGACCAGGAATGCCAGCAGCAAAGTGATATGCTGCCCATGTATACAGTACAATAGGTGAAGCTGTTCTCTTTCGAGATGTGCTGCATCGCCATTATCTCAATTTCACCAATAGTAGGGATGAAAGCATTGGGGTGTTTTGACTCCTATGTAAAAAATACCAGACCTGTTTGATGAAATTTGGGATCAGTAACCCTGCATGTTAATATGGGGCATCCGTTATCCGAACTCCACTTTCCCTTGAGAGTTCGAGATAGTGTATGTCAACTGTACATTCTGGGATGACCCTCAAGTACACGATTGTTTACTCCAAAAGCAGAAACAGACAGTTCACGCAGTGTTCACAAGTTTTGGCCTAATATCAGTGATTTTGATGATAATGTGAGTTGGGGCTTAGACTACCACACCACACAACAATGTTCTACCCAGGGCAACACTAACCAAAAATGTTTTCAACGGTCAACAAAAAGGTCAGATGTTCTTCATTTCTTCTAAAGTTTCTGCAGGAAGCAAAAAACAGACCTTCTTGCTTTGGTGAAACTGAAAGTGATTCCCAATAATTGACAAAATCTTCAAGTTGCATGTCTGTTTTGCAATGTGCATTGTGATGTTTCTGACTGCAGTTAGCAACTGGGACTTTGCTGTTCCCTAGCAAAAAAGCAAAACAAATTCAATAATATTCAATAACAAAACAGAGAAGACGAGAGCTGAATAGAACTAGACTATGTTGTGGTAGACTATGGCGCGCCAAACCGGCCAAAAATATAACTTTTGCTGACAGTAATTTGTTATATTTTTCTGCACGATTTTATATTTTTACTGTACGACTTTATATTTTTGTTGCACGACTTTATATTTTTACTGCACGACTTTTCACTTTTGCGGACAGAACTTTAAATATTTGTGCTCGATTATTATAAACGGGCACATATTTTAATCGGGCACATATAACTTTTGCTGACAGCAAAAAGTTTTGCTGTCAGTAAAAATTATATATTTTCAAAATGAACCTGTCAATCAATCAATCAAGAATGTTCACGGGGGTTATATGACTAACGCTTTTTCTTTGTCACAGCAAGTTACATGCTCAGGGAATCTTCCTTCGTTTCTATAAAATTCATGGCGTCTCATCAAATGAAAGCAACGAGGTTTTGCAAGTTTTCAAGGATCCTTTAAGAGCCTTTCAAAGTATTTTATCGGAGGGAAGAATCCTTGTTTGCAACCCAGTTAACTCAGAAAATACAGTAGCCGCTTTTGTGTGGAGATCCGATCATATTCGTGTAGAGTTTATGATGATGATGATGATGATGGTATTCTAAACACCATTGTTTCTGATTACGATCTTCCTAGAGACATAGGTGTGCAAGTGGATAGTCTTCTTGGTATCCTTAAGAGCAACCTGGAAAAGGTTATCAGACAGCAGGCATTGGATAGTCCAACCATAGCTACCAATTTTGAAACAACGAGGGTTTTCACCGGAAGACCAGGGCGACCAAAGTATCAAATCGACTTTGCACAGGTATAGAAGGACTTGTTTCCTTAGGGTTGGACTATGTCTCTAGGAAGATCGTAATCAGAAACAATGGTGTCTAGAATACACGCAGTTTTTTTATAAGCAACCTCTTATAAGCAACCAAGATGCAAACGGCCTAAAAGTTTAAGCAACGTATAGCACCAAAGGAAAAAGACCTAAGCAACTTTTTAGATTTTTGATAATATATATCACTGCAAGCAATCGAGGATTGATCCACATAGAAGATATTTCCATTCATTTGTCGTCAAAAATCGCATATCAACGGAGTGTTTCTCGTTAAGTGAGGCATTTCATTGAGGGGTTTCCATTTAACTTTCAATACAAAGTCTCTAATGGTAACAATATCAGCAGGGAGAAATGATTCCAGTCATTTTATGTGCAATGTTAAATTTTGCTGCCTCTATACTATTCTTAGGTCAAAAAGATACAGTTAAGATTAAGCAACTACTAAGCAACTTTTACTTCTAAAAGGTGGCCATAAAAGGTCCAAAAATAAGCAACTTTTTTAACTGGGGCCAAGCGAAGTTGCTTATAAAAAAAACTGCGTGTGCCATGAATATGATCGGATCTCCACACAAAAGCGGCTACTGTATTTTCTGAGTTAACGGGGTTGCAAACAAGGATTCTTCCCTCCGATAAAATACTTTGAAAGGCTCTTAAAGGATCCTTGAAAACTTGCAAAACCTCGTTGCTTTCATTTGATGAAACGCCATGAATTTTATAGAAACGAAGGAAGATTCCCTGAGCATGTAACTTGCTGTGACAAAGAAAAAGCATTAGTCATATAACCCCCGTGAACATTCTTGATTGATTGATTGACAGGTTCATTTTGAAAATATATAACTTTTACTGACAGCAAAACTTTTTGCTGTCAGCAAAAGTTATATGTGCCCGATTAAAATATGTGCCCGTTTATAATAATCGAGCACAAATATTTAAAGTTCTGTCCGCAAAAGTGAAAAGTCGTGCAGTACAAATATATAGTCGTGCAACAAAAATATAAAGTCGTGCAACAAAAATATAAAGTCGTACAGTAAAAATATAAAACCGTGCAGAAAAATATAACAATTTACTGTCAGCAAAAGTTATATTTTTGGCCGGTTTGGCGCGCCATAGTAGACTATGTCAAAGTGTCACTCACCAAAATGATCTTTCAAATATGCAAAGTTAGGTTTCCCATTTCTGACCCAATTTTGTCTGCACCTCCATTTGTTGGTTAGCTGTGCTTGGAAAATGCATGGCCTATTGGCTGCAAGGTAGAATCTCTCGAAATCTTCCACAGGCAACCCTGCAGTTATTCTGTCCGCCATGGCCTTGGCTTGGCCAGGCCCTCTCAGTTTTTATGTCATCAGGCTTGATGAGTTGAATTGTTTGTGGTGTTGGTCCACCGTGCAAATTTCTAAATCTTCCACACCTTCAGCTGGGAGGAACTGGGAATCCAATTCTTTCGATCTGTCTTTTCATATTAATCCGCATTTAAATCCGACACCATTTCTGTGGGCAAAACCTGAACAATGAAGGACCACGGGCAGATCAACATGAAAATCCAGATTTCTTTTAGATTTTTTCAGATTATTTCGGATTAGTAGGATTACTAGTCTTGTGAACTGCTACCGCTGACCAAAATTTAATCCTCATCAGTGGAGAACTGTCTTAAGAACGATGCGACAAAATTTTCATCACCGCTTCGCTTCACATTTTTAAGACTATTGCTCAAATATTTATTGCTGTTTAAAAGTTATAAAATGGAGGGATGTCCAAAGACGTTGATGATCAGCTTCGATATAAAAGAACCAGCCACTGCTGACTTCACTCAACCCCTCTCAAGCGTAAGTTGCAGATGGGCCTAAACCCAGTTTGTCTCTCGCCCTCCTGTACAATACTATCTTTTTCACACTCTACATTCGTGTTAGATACCTAGCCATTCATTTAAATGTGTTACCAAGAAATTCATCAAGCTATTCATTTGTGTATAATAAATAAGGGCTTAACAAAAAGCAAATTGTGAGTGGATCAAAGGAAAGGAAAGTTAGTTGGGCATGTTTATCATTCAGCATCACATCAGTGTGCGCTTGCTCACAAGGAAATAGGGCATAATTTCACTTTGTGTTGAATTGAACGTAAAACATTTTCCTTTCCAATTTACTCAAAAATTCCTAAAGCTCATCTATTCTAATATAACCTCATGTTTTTTTGGGCTCACAATTTTTAGAAAAGAGTAACCATACAAAATAATAAACTTTTGCTTGTTGCTGCTGGTCAAAAATAATTAGACAAATTTGGCAACTGTTTTTATTTATGTTTTGCGTAATGTTTGCTTCAAGAAGAATTTCATCCTTTTGTTTGTTTAGAGGCATTGGCTTTATCTTGAAGTTTCAAAAGACTTTTCTAAATACTTCATAAAATTTAGCTACAGAAACAAAAAATATATATGTTTTTATCATTATAACCATTAATAAATAACAGACCTTTAAGCTTGGTTTTATTAAAGAGGAGAGTTACCCATGCAAGTAGAAATATATAAGGTCAAAATGACTTGTTTCCTTATTGGTTTGGTTAAAACATCTTCCTATTAAATAATGATGCTGCAGGTTTAGGGAATCTCTTTTGGTCAAAACCTTAGAACACAACCCATATCCTATATTACTAATCTGCTTATATGCAAATTAGGTTGCCTTTTGTTCTGGCCCATTGTACTTTTGCCCCCAAAAGGCTTTTTTCCTGGGCCACCTAGAAATGCGCTTCTTTTTTTGTTTGAACCCTATACTCCCAAGGCAGTGCACCATCTATTTTTCTAAATCTTTTCGAACTTTAAGTTGGTTAAAAATTCGATTTTATTTCAGTTTCGAAAAGTTTCATTTTCAGTTGCGGGCGCTTTTGTTAGTGCGGTTTTGATTGCGGTTGTGTCTTGGGAATCGGTTTACAGGGTAGCGGAAACGTGGAATGGAGGAATGTGGAATGGAATTAGATGGTTGGCTGTACTGTTGCATCAATATTAATATCTTCTGTGTGCTAAACTACTAAAATGCAAATTAGGTTGCCCCTTTGTTATGGCCCATTGTTCGATAACATAAGGAAGGCTCTTTCCTTGGGCCACCTAGAAAGGTGGTTCTTTTTTGATTGACGCCCTTTCTGCCAGGCAGTGCATGCCGTATTTTTCTAAATGTTTTGAGAATCAAAAGTTTGTTAAAATTTCAATTTTATCTCGGCTTCAACAAGTTTCGGTTTTGATTGCGGCCATGTATTATGTTCCTTTCACTACACGTACATTGAATTATTGAACTTTTTGTTCTGCAGAAGTTTGTTATACTTACTAAAACGCGGAACCATCCAAAACGACCCCAAATCAGCAAAAATAACGCAGAGCCAGGAAAAAGTTACGGTCACCGGTCATGACCGGAGGAAATTAGAACAAAGGAAAATCTTTTGCCACACCCGAAAAGCCACATTGTGAAGTGAGGAAGGTTTTGAACTAGGGGTTTATTTGTCTGGAGGAAGGTTGAACACTTTTCTGGTCTCTGGATTTTCAATTGTCAGGGGTAAATTATAATGATGATGATGATTCGGATTTTGACGACATGAAGATAATTATGATTGTGATGATGACGACGACCATGATGATGATGATGATGATGACTATTATTAATATTATGATTTTGAAAGCATAATGAGATTTCATGACATGATGATGATAATGATGATTATGATCTGACGATGATTATGATTATGATGATGATGATAAGAATGATTCTAATGGTGATTATAATGTGATGGTTGGTGACGGCGATAATGATAATTTTGACGGTTATGATAACTATGATGATGATGATGATAATGATGATTATGATCTGAGGATGATTATGATTATGATGATGATGATTATGATGATGATAATGATGATGATGATAATGATGATGACGATGATGATGATGACGATGGTGACGGTGATAATCATGAAGATGACAACGGCTATGCATGGAGTAAATATTTAGGTTCCCTGAACAGAAATCAATTTTTCGCAGGATCTGCTGCTATAAATTTGGTATTATTATGTTTATGATGTTCTTTTTTTGTCAAGAATGTAATACCCTTTTATCAATTCACTTTGTTTTTACCATTACAAGTAGACTAGCTTTTTAACTTGACGCCCGCGATGCGGGCGAGGTTTTTACCTTGACACCCGCGATGCGGTTGAACTTAGTACCAGTTTAGCCTTGGAAAGACAAGATACCACTCAGCTGCCTTTTGACTTGATGCCTTTTAACTTGCAGCCTTCTGAACTCTCGCTAGAGTCCGGGGAGGTTAGCTCCCCATGGCATCCCACAACCTCCCCGGACTCTAGCGAGAGTTCAGAAGGCTGCAAGTTAAAAGGCATCAAGTCAAAAGGCAGCTGAGTGGTATCTTGTCTTTCCAAGGCTAAACTGGTACTAAGTTCACCTGCATCGCGGGTGTCAAGGTAAGATTCATGCCAGTACACCAAGAATGTTTGTAACTCAATATCGCTATAGGCTATATGGATTCTGCCCTGCCTCCCAGACTGATATTTTTGAGAAGTACCCCAGATGCTTGTTAAAGCAATGAGTTCAATTTAGCATGATCAAGATTAATGATCAATGATCCAGTAAGCCTCTACCTTACATACAGTATGCTGTTGGCCAACAGGATTGGATCTTACTGATATTTTCTTGACTACTTGCCACATGATTTTCCGTCTATTCTTCTAGTATATTTAATCATCTTTTCAGTGCATTTTGGCACCAATTTTGTTTTCTAACGAAAATCCTACTTATGTATATCTTCTTGATTTTGCAGTACATACAAGATTATTATCAAGAGAATGCAGATTCATATAAGAATGAAATTCAACAAATCAACCAGTTAAAGAAGGTATTCATTGCAGTAACTCGCTCATTCTATCATCTGAATCTAAATCTCTCAGAGGAATCCCTAGAATCAAATCAAAGACTCATTTTGAATATATCTGAAATGTTTACTGTACCTTGGTAAAGCACTTTTTCAGCAACAAATTTGAGCAGTTTGTCCAGCTTTTTGGCTAGCAGTCCAGTTTTGCTTCACATGCATGACAATTTTATCTGATTCCTTTCATAATAATCTGACACTTAAACATGTTAATGTTTTCATTAAGTTCCTTGTTCATTTTCATTGGAAATTTTTGAAGACCAACCTGACTCAACGTCAAATTTGTAGAAATAAGTTCAAAACCTTTGTTTGCAAGGAAAAATTCTGTTATAGAATATACACAGCTTTTGTTATGGAGTTGCACAATGTTAGACCTCGTTTACACAAGCAAAAATGGATTGGATCTGAAGTGGATCCAATCCACTTATTGTGTGGATAGGCCTCATGTTTACACCAAATTTCACAGATCCAATCTATTCCTGGTCTGTGAAGCAACCTACTTTTGGATTGCTTCCAAAATCATTCCGGTTTAGATCCACTTTTGCATCATGTAAACAGGTGGATCCTATCCAAAACTGGCTCTCTTCAAAAATATTCTTATAATTTATTATAGACATATGCATTAACCACATATTGTTTAATTATTAGACCCAAAAGTGGATTGAATCCTTGTCTCGTAATGATAGACCAGTACCAAAACTAGAACTTCTGGATCTGATCCACCTGTGATCCAATCCATGTTCTTTAGTGTAAATTTAGCCTTAGATAAAGTCAAATTCAAATTACAATTTTGAAAAGAAAGTACACGTTTTGTTTGCAGAGTATATCAGGCATTTCAAGAGATAACCAAGGATGCAGTACATTGAGAAGATATTTTGCCCAATTACATTTTCTCGAGTCAAGGTTTCCAATGGGAGAGGGAGGAGCAGCTGCAGTTCCATTTGTTTGGTATTTACATTTAACCTTTGTTTTCTTTACCAATTGCCTTGTCCTGTGCTTGTCTTATGGTCTATCATAATAGGGAGTATACTTTTTCAACTGAGGACCTGATTCTTAAATTTTTATGAAATTTGTAGAATTTTATACCATACCAAGATTTGAAGCAAATTCTAGTTTATAGTGTGTTTATATAGGGATGCAGAAGTTTTTATGCAAAGAGTACTTCTGAACTTCTAAACTTCTAAACATGGCTGCCATGATGGAACTGTTAGAATTCGTGTTATTTTTGTATGGGTTCAGAACTCCTTGTGATGAATTGAATTTGTGTAAATTCTTGAATGAGCCATTTCTATCGGTTGTTTATTTCAATTATCAATAGTGTATAAAGACTGATCTGCAGCATTTTCTATGTAAATGATCAGATCAGAGAGATATATTTGTTTGTTTTTACTAATTACTATTTTCTGCTACAATGCTTATTGGAAAAGTGATACAGCTCTTGCCAATGATATTTTCATTAATACCAACTTTATTATGTTGGTAACAAAAGGTAATAATTTGTTTATTAAATCATACATTGTTGTTTGTAGGTATGATGTGTATATGGGAGACCCTTGGATGAGAAAAGATATCAGATATGAACAAGCTTGTGTCTTATTTAACTTAGGTTAGTAGTATATACATTCCAGCAAGTATTATTATAATATTATTATTATGTCTTGTTTTTGTTATAATTTGTGTTATTAATGTTGTTTTTTTATTATTGCTATTGTAATTGTTTTTGAAATTGTAATTATTATTGTTACTATTATTGTTACTGTTATTGTTGTTGTAATTTTTGTTGCTATTGTTATTGCTATTGTTATTGATATTGTTATTGATATTGTTATTGTTATTGTGATATTGTTATTGTTATTGTTATTGTTATTGTTATTGTTTTTGATATTGTTATTGTTATTATTTTTGTAATTGTTATTGTTATTTATTGTTATTGTTATTGTTATTGTGTTATTTTATTGCTATTGTTATTGTTATTGTTATCATTATTGTTATTGTAATTGCGTTTGTTATTGCTATTGATATTGTTATTGTTATTGATATTGCTGTTGTTATTGCTATCGTTTTTGTTCTTGTTATTGTTGTTTTTATTGTTAGTTATTGTTATTAATAGTGTTGGTATTGTTATTGTGATTGCCATTGTTATTGGTAATGTTACTGTTGTTATTGTCATTGTTTAAGTTATTGTCATTGTCATTGTTACAGTCATTGTGATTGTTATTGTTATTGTTGCTATTGCTGTTTTCAAAGGCTATGGAAAATTCCAGGCTTTGTTTTGGATCATGAGAGAAAAGCTTACTCCTTCTACTGCTATTTATGACCTACATAAGAAATAACTTGTTTAAACAAAGAGTGCATAATGTGGCCTGTACATGATTTTCAGTGATTTCCTCTATCTCTTCCTAAGGTGGCATTTACTCTCAGCTTGGAGCTAATGAGAGCAGACTTAATGATGAGGTAAGATACTGAGGTATTTCTCACTGTAAATGCATCTTTCGAACTGGTGCTGTAGTTTCAGACTTGATATTAGTTTTGCTTGAAATTTTCGTCTCTACATAGCTCATTTGGTTAGTTAATCCTAATCAATACACTGTTTTCCTTTACAAGAACAACCTTTATAAGAAGCACCAGGCTGAAATTTTGATCAAAATGTTTTGCTGTCTCCAAACTATTTGAGATAGGCACAAGCAAAGTCCACCAGCGCGAAGCCCTTGCTCAGAAACGCATTTTAAACGTGTTTTTGAGAAGGGTAGAGGGTGATACGTTGGCGAAAAATCACTTCAAAAATAAGAAACAGGCGAGCTGAAATCGAAACCAATTGTTCTTATAAAAAAGGCATGTACTGTTAAAAATATTTCAAAATTAAGAAAAAGTGGCAAAAATGCTAAAACCATTGAAAACGTATACTGCTTTCGCACTAACGTGAATATCAGAAGGATGGCGAAATAAAACAAATAAGACACCCACCTTGCACCCAAAACCTAAAAAGACTTAAGCCATAGTGCTTAAAATTCATAATGAGGTCAACGAGCAGAGCAAAATAATAATTCCTGTTAAATGTTGTGGACAGCTGTCCACATAAAAACAAAAAGAAAAACAATACTATATAAACACAAAGAATTCATTTTGTCGATTGGTGTCTGGCGTGCTGGCTCTGTCGAAGTAAATTTCAAGATGGTAGCTAGGGTGCTCTGCTGCACGTAGTCAAAAACTGAACAAAATGACAACAAATAGCGGTACTTTTGAGCCAAAAATACATTCAAAATTTTAACCATGGCAATGAGCAATAATAGCAAAGTACCTGAAGTTCCTTTTATAGCTATTAGATAAAAAGTTACACTAGCGGTCCGTGCAATCTCTTTTAAATATTTGGTACAATGCTAATATCTAGATAATCTTCGAGCAGTACAAAATTTCAATACTGCAAGAAATAGAGGAAGCGTTTTTGGACATACTTAAAAGTTTTTTCTTCTGACACTTCTCAGAGTATAAATGTCAGAAACAAACCGAAACACTTGATAAGGGCGGAATTTATACTCGCGGATTCGAAATCCACCAATCAGAAAGTGAAGCTGAATTGGCATTGTGTTTGAAACACCAATCAGCTTGCCGGATGTAGCGGGAATGTTTCCGCTGTTTCTTGCAATAGTAATAATATGTTCACAACAGACAATTTATCGTTCATTGATGGAGGGGGGTGAGGCTTGCACTGCCACTGGTTTTCTATTTGTAACTTTTTGTCACGAAGAGCGATAATGGGACAACTTATTTTTTAGAGCATGAAAGTGGCTTGCACCTATTTCCAATGCTCTGCTGGCGCGTACCAGTATTTGAGGGTGAGTGCTCATTATTTAACAGCCTTGTTTGTTAGAATTCTTAAGCATTGTTAAAGCTACTTTCGGCTTTGTTCGATTAAGCGTATTTGATTTAATAAAAGATTGCTCTCCTAGTATTTTGCAATCCCTCAATGAGGAGAGAGCACACTTTTCCGTGTTAAATGGAAGTTGATTATTGGTTTTCTCTACTTTGTTGGGAATTGTCACCCTGCAAGAGGAGACTTTCTTCGTTGATGTCAATTACTTGCTGATCTTGCCTTGTTTTGTGTGTCCATCGTGTAATTCCTTCTTCTTTTCCAAACGTCTGTTCCGCGCACCAAATTGAGAATTAAATATCCTTCTGAAATCACGACAACGCAACTCGACGCGACGTTTCCCTCCGCCCATCGGGCCCTGGTTCTGACCTCTGACCGCTTATCCTCCTGTTTTATCACAGGGAAACAAGGGAAAAGCTAACCAGCGGAAAGAACGTAAATATGAATCCATATTCATGTTTTCTCTTTTCGCTCGCTTTTCCCCTTGTCTCCTCTTATTTCCCTGTGATAAAACACTCCTCTGCGAAGCACTATGCGCAGTCTGTTAAGGTTAAGAGGCAGCCAGAGGAACATTTTGAATAAAATTTGACACAAAAACAAAACGATAGTAATTCTGTTTGACATTTACTAATAAAGTCTCCTAATGCACATGCTTAAAGATTACTCTATATTTGTGAAGAACCTGTTTGGTTTTGTCTGTTTTGCCGCATTATCAGGATGTAAGAGATCGGCGTTCTAACTCAAGTTAAACAAGGTTGTGCGAGTTGTTTAAAGTGCTTAAACGGTGCGTGAACAGCACCTTAAACTTTTGATATGCTTTGTGAATTGACAGATCTCGCCAAATGAGATTCTACCCCACTCATAACTGCTTGGTTTAACATGGAAACGAAATTAATTTCTCTTGCAAAAATGTTGAAGAAATGTATAGCGATAATTTCATTTCGTCTGACAGGATTTTACGTTGAAATTCCAAAACTCGTAATCAAAGTAGAATATACTGGTCTCTATCTCCATGGCTTATCAATTTTTTGGAGATTTTTGAAGGAAAATTGTTAGAAATATGGGAGATCTATGTTTTCAAGAAAGATGTTACACTCGTGAAAGATGGACTAAATATGATTTTTTAGCGCAAGCAAGGGTGTCTTTTCAAGGTATCTCTAATGGGTGGACATTATATTGTTGTTTAAAGAAGAGGGACAAAAGCTATTGTTTTAAACTATAGGAAACAAGGGAACCAGGAGGGATAAATGCCCCCCTAGTTAATTTGTCAA
>JACTAT010000003.1:80024-96087 GCA_014526335.1 Chrysaora quinquecirrha
GATATAAAATGCCAAAACCTAGTTAAATACATTAATTAGAATAAACCTAAATTATGTACACCTGTTTATATATGAACTAAACATGATTGAGAAGAAATATTCTATGATTAAAAATCACTTTGATCAGAGATATCTAGGGCTTCAATATCATCAAAGAAATCACTTTCATTGTCCTCACCTATATCCATTTCAGAAGCCATGTCGTCATTAGAGTCAGTGAAGTTAAACCAATCTGGCAAAGTCTCATCGTGACATTTTTCTTTCAATGAGGAAACAGCATTCTCTGCTTTTCGAATCTCTATATACTAAAATAGTTGTTGCCGTGGAAACCGATTTTGTAATAGTCCCTGTGGGAAGGCAGTGAGAGCTTCGGACGTGCGATTTTCGCACGATTCTGCCGCCCTTGGGGTAGGCGAGCCAAGTTTACTTTGTTTCTCCATCTCTGCTGTAGTCTCTGGGGTAACTGGGGCTAACCCTTCTTTGAAGTGCGTCATTGGTGCCTGTTTTAACCATTGTCCGATTTTTTTCTGTAGGACTTCAGTTAAAAGCAGGTATCTTTATCATCACTCTACCTCTTTTCATTTCTGTAAAGCTAAATATGTTGCAGATACACCTGCCACTGCCAGCTCGGCCTGTTTCTTAAGCCTAGACTTTGATCTTTGAGTAAAAAGGAACAGGAATATTTTGTTGTTTCTGTTTCTTGCAGTTGGGTTGAGTAATAATGTGTCGCATTTACTATATAGTTATTACAAGTCATAATATTAGATCGGCATACTACCAGATGCCTTTCTATGTACAAGTCATGATAAATAACTTTGTGCATATTGAAATTTTACAGGTTGAGCAGCATTAGTATGTCAAATGTAGAAGGGGCAATCCTGACTACTCCACCAAAAGATCATCGAGTAAAATGATGTTCTAAATCACCACATCAGAGTGGCCCTCCACTCAGATTGCTGCCTGTTATTTGGCCAAGTAAGGAAACCACAAGAAATACACTTGTCAGACCTTTGATCAAGGTTCAGAATATTGCAGATGTATTACCATTCAAGAATGCTGCCATAGATGAAGAAACAGGACAACCAACAAAAGCTCTCACTTCTGTTGATGTTAGTACAAATGCCTTAAGTTTTTCCCTTACCATGTAGATAACAATACAATGATAGATTTATCTGTTACATGCTTTTAATGTTGTTTTAAAAAAATGCAGATAGCAAGAACATCAAATATAACAATTGGCTGACTGATTTATAGATCAACAATAACTCATAACATAAACCAAGTTTAATATTACCCTTACATTTAATTAAAATGACTTTATTTTTTCAGGTACGCATTAATTACCAGTCAGGGTCAAAGCAGACACATGTGAATGCAGGCATCCTGTCATCCATCATAATAGCACTGGCCACAGGTGATATCAAGCAAATAGTAAAGAAGATGGAGCAGCACAATGAGTTAAAACCCTTGCTTTTCAAATGGATTGAAGACAAAATTATGGATGAAATAAAAACTGTTGTTTCTGGAAAAAACCCAAGCATATTAGCCAAGACAAACTGTGAACATTTAATCAGCCTAAAAAATGAATCTGTTGTTGATGAAATGCAAAAGCGAGCTCCAACCCTTTACAGTGTGTTAAAGGCGGCAATAGTATCAAGACAAAGGAGAAAAAAGATTGATAAGGGCAAATCAAATGATACTACTCTTTGTGGCCTAGCAATGGTGTTTGGAATATTGATGAAACATAGAAGCCCTACCCTGGGTGCTATGGCATATAGGATATCGATGGTGTTGCACCACAGTGGAGCTAAGAAAACAGTAAGCGATATAAAATGCCAAAACCTAGTTAAATACATTAATTAGAATAAACCTAAATTATGTACACCTGTTTATATATGAACTAAACATGATTGAGAAGAAATATTCTATGATTAAAAATCACTTTGATCAGAGATATCTAGGGCTTCAATATCATCAAAGAAATCACTTTCATTGTCCTCACCTATATCCATTTCAGAAGCCATGTCGTCATTAGAGTCAGTGAAGTTAAACCAATCTGGCAAAGTCTCATCGTGACATTTTTCTTTCAATGAGGAAACAGCATTCTCTGCTTTTCGAATCTCTATATACTAAAATAGTTGTTGCCGTGGAAACCGATTTTGTAATAGTCCCTGTGGGAAGGCTGTGAGAGCTTCGGACGTGCGATTTTCGCACGATTCTGCCGCCCTTGGGGTAGGCGAGCCAAGTTTACTTTGTTTCTCCATCTCTGCTGTAGTCTCTGGGGTAACTGGGGCTAACCCTTCTTTGAAGTGCGTCATTGGTGCCTGTTTTAACCATTGTCCGATTGTTTTCTGTAGGAGGATTATCAGTGAATCGCAACAAGGCACGGTGGCGCGGTCGGTAAGGCGGCGTGTCTCATGAGCTGAGATGTAGAGTCGGAAGTTCGACTCCCCTCAAGGGAGAATCTTTTCCTTTCGAATTTTTATCTTTCCGTTATTTTCGTGTTGGCAATGTTGTCAAAAGGCCAAGAACAAGTCTGGTAACTAAAATTTCGCTTTAGTATAATTTTTAAGTTCGTAACACATTATTTTTTTTAACGTGTTTTGTTGTTCCCTTGCATGAATTCAAGAACCACTAGGAGTTTATCCTCCGCTAGACAATACGGCTGTGTAGCCGAGTGGTTAAATGCTCGCCTGCCACCCCGAATGGCTGGAGTTCAAATCCCCTCAAGGGAAAATTTTTGGTGTTTTTGTTTTTGTGATTTAAATAGTTTACAAATCTTTTCAATGTTTTAAATCAGTTTCACAAAACTAGAAGGCTTTTCGGAATGACTCAAATCTTTGGATCAATATTTTCTCATATCTTCTCAATTATAAATTTATTTTCAATTTATGTCTTGACACTAACTTTCATTTCCATCTGGTTTTTATTTTAATTTTAATTTCATCTTCAATTTTCATTTAAAGTTTTATTGCACTTGAAGAAATTAGAATAATATTAATATTTATTTTAGATTAAAGACTAATTTCACTTTTACTAATATTAACATTAAGGCCAATACTCTTAAGTAGGCTACCGAATTTCTTTTGAAATTTCAATAAACAGGGGTCCTTATAAGATCTGGGGTTGGGGGAAAAATAATAAATGTAGTTTCATCCTTTCACAAGTGAAATTGTTTCTTCTAAAAAAATAAACAGGGGGTTCTAATAAGGCCCTGCGGGTGGGGGAAAAACTCAAAATTAATAAACAGGGGAACGTTTATTTGGCATCTAACAGTATGCATGTGAATTAAGATGATGATAAATTCTGAGATTGACATTATTGCATGTGGTGATGAACAACAACATTAACATTAATTGTAAGTTTCAATGTTATTTCAGATTTACATCAGGATTAACATAAAGGCTCAGATTAAGACTGATTTGAAAATGAGCTTTAGTTTACAAATTAAGAATAACTTTAAGTTTAAGTTCAGAAATGAAATACTGATACTTAGACCAAGACTAACACCGACTAAGACTAATATTAAGATGGAGTTCAAGATTTACGAAGGCTAAGATTGAGATTAACATTAACATTAACATTAACAGTAACATTAAGATTACAATTGAGATTTAGATTCTGATTAAGATTAACATGTAGATTAAGATTAAGGTTAACATTCCAATTCAAGTACAAGTTAAGATTAAGGTTCCATTGAAGTTGAAGACTAAGATTAAGACTAGACTAACATTAAGATTAACATCAAGATTTAGATTAACGGTAAATATAGCTACCTCAATGCACAGTGCCTTTTAGGTGGAAGTTGTTATTGGCGGAGTTCGTGAGAGGCGGCAGTCCTCAAGAGGCGGTGGTCCTCATAAGGCGGTGGTCTTACACGGGCAAGGGCTAGTCTCTATTACTAATATGCTTAAATGCAAATCAGGTTGGCCATTGTTCTGTTCCCCGTACTGAGCCTTATAAACGGTCGGACATGAAAGGCTTTTTCCCTAGGCCACCTAGAGATGCGCTTCTTTTTTTAATCGATCCCGTTTCTGGCCGGACACTGTTTTAAGATTTTGCTAAGCGTTTTGAAACCTATAAGTTGGTTAAAACTTCGATTATCTTTCGGCTCGAAAAAGTTTTGATTTTGATGGCGGCCATCTATTGTTCCTCTCACCACACGCACAGTGATTCTTTTGTCCAGCGGAAGTATTTTTTCTTGATTGTTTGTTCATGTTGCTGAGCTGGCGTTCGGCCTAAAATTATTTCAGTATTTCAAATGGAGGAAATTGCCGAACTTCTCGAGTTTTTTACTCAGAAGTCTTGCTGTAAATATCTCCTAAAGTTTATTCAAAAAGTTGGATATTATTTCTACTGTTGATTCCTCGATTATTTCTCATGATTTATCACGCATCTCGACTCTTTTGTCCTGTCTTTGGATTTTCTTCCTCTCAATCAGAGGAAAAACAGGTGAAAAGACGCTTTAATTTATTTTGGAATTTTACGAGGAATTTTACCCGCATTCTTTTGGGTTTCAAGAAGAGTTCTTGCTTTGATAAGCTTCAGAAATCCCCACGGTAAGAGTTGTGCTTTCCTCTCAGTTTCGTCTAAAATTTTTCTACTAATAACACAGTTAAAAAATTTAAATCACACACAGTGCACGCAAATTGCACACATCACAGCATGATAAATTTTCGTGACCTGATTTCCCTCGTCGTCATTATCAATTTCCTGCAACAATGGGACATCTATTTCTGGCATTCGATGTTAAAATGTACTGTTGTTATCCAATCACATCAACAATGCCTTTAGAATTCAGTACCAACAGCGTTAATTGCTTTTCAAATCCGATTTAACAAAGGATAAATTCTTTCGAGGGGCATTTCACTCATCGAGTAGGCGTGCGAGATTCCCATTAAAACAAAAGGATTTCCAAGGGATCCCTATGAAAAGGATATAGATCCCTGCAAAGGGTGTAAGAGATTCCAGTGAATTGCCCGACACCTCACGTGTATCGCGAGGGGCAATTCACTCCTTGGGAATCTTTACACCCTTGCCGTGTAAATCCTATTGATTTCACGGCAATCCCTTGGAAATCCTTTTGTTTCACCAGGAATCTGTACGCCTGTTTGAAGAGTGAATTGCCCCTCGGTGAAGCGAGCGTAAATTCCTCGGGGCCATATTTCTAATCATAGCCTAATGACTGTTGAGATACGCAAGTTTCTTATCATTTTGGGACCAGAACTGTAATAAGTCAGTATGTCCCCCATCTGATTTGTCTGTGATTTTTTATGCAGAATACAACAGTACTATTTTTTCTCATCAAGCTTCTAATAAAAACAAGTGACTGTGATTTACTTTAACGCTGAAAAGTGCTTCTAAATGAAAAAATATAATATATGGCAGACTTACCGTATCTTCCATTTTAAAAAGAGCTTCAATTGTTGTTGCGAAAAATTGCGTTACTTCTTCTTTATGCCAATTCCAGAATCGTGTATTCGCAAAAACGTTTAAAGTAGCGTATTTGAGAAGTTAAACGTGCTTTGGCAGTAGTGGCAGAAAAGGTTGCGTGGGAGGCTTTTTCAATTTTGTTTAGTGCTAATGTTACAGGCCATTTGTATTTACCGGCATTGGAACTGTGGCATCGGCATTGGAACCGGCATTGGCAATGGAATTGGCGCCATTTTTCTATCTAAGTCAGAATGCAAACACAACTTACCAGGGGGGTTGCATAAAAGATTTTAGCTCCAAATCCTTCTCAATTGTGTTGCTTTTTTACTTCCTTTTTTAGTTTTTTGGCTTTTCGAATGTTCTCAGGTATCAAAATTCCCCTTTAATTCTTCACTGGGTTTCATTTGGTTTACTTATTAGCCTATTCAAAACAATATTAGAACACAATATGCAGAGTTTCGTATAAAATTGAACAAGAACAGAGCAAGACAAACTTAAACTCATAAGGTACAAACTCATAAAGTGCTATTTTTCATTTCAATTCAAAACCTTTTTTTGAAACTTGTTGTGTTTTGGTAAAAAAGTGATGTCTTGGCATGTCAACGGGATATAAATGTCTGGAAGAAAGTACAAGCACTTCCGTTGAAGCATCTCACAGGGTGCGCCAGTTGCCGAGCATTTGTTTAAGTATGCAGCACTTCCGTTGTCCATTCCTACTTCCTATTCCGTGAGCCGATTGAAATTTTGTGACAACCAGACAAATTGGAAAGCCACAAACAACAAACAGTCAAATACGATCGATAAATGTATTGGGAACACCATTCAGATAGAATTACTATGCTTCCAGTATAGATACTTTAGAAAACTCTTAAAAAACTTTCAGTACTCAAAATTTGCAATTTTAAGAAACTTTCAGTATTGGACCAATTTGTTAGTTTGTTATAACAAAATACGTGTATGTTCAAGAGCATAGTAATTTCTTGTAAGAAAATGAGTGTATTCTGTCCAAAATTTTTCTCACAGCCATTCATTTGAAACTCTCACTGGTTTTACGCTTTAACAATATGTATTATCGTTCGTTGGCATTTGTTGGTTATATGTTGAAATAAAAACAAAAGCAAGAAAGAACGTTCCATTTATTGAGTCGTGACTCTTCTTTACTTTCGTGACAGATCCCGTTTGTGCGCTCCATGCTCTGTCCTTTTTAGGTCAAGTTTATTCCTGTTATAAATTTTGAGATCTGTGATTGAAAGATCTTGTTCTGTGCCCGCTCAGATCGTAGTGCTCCCACGATGTCGTGAACAGTAGCTCTGAGCTAGTTTAATTTCATTTTGTCAAGTGTACTCATGCCAGAAAAATAGTAACTGAAACAGGTCATATGAAGCATTTTTCTGCCTTGCTCTGCCCGCCCTTCCCCCAACATTGCTCCCTTGGATATCCCATCACATTCGAAAAGCCAAAAACTAAAACGGAAGTAACAAAGCAACACAATTGAGAAAGATTTGGAGCTAAAATCTTTTATGCAACCCCCCTGGTAAGTTGTGTTTGCATTCTGACTTAGATAGAAAAATGGCGCCAATTCCATTGCCAATGCCGGTTCCAATGCCGATGCCACAGTTCCAATGCCGGTAAATACAAATGGCCTTTTCTTATAAAAAAGAGTGTATTACAAAATTGATACATATTCTTCCTTTTTATTTTATTGCTGAATATTTTGTATACTATATTTCTAGCTTGTTTTAACTAAGATTTATGATATTATTTGATGGTATTTTCTTGTATGTTTTATATATACGTAGATTTGGTTTGTAATTTCTTTCATAAATTTTGTATAGCCCAATAAGCCCTGCTTTTCTCGGGTTGCATAAAACACATCATTTTCAGTAATAGTATAATAATCATAGTATGCTCTGTTATGTTGTGGTTACGTTTATAGATTAACATAAAGCCATTTTCCTAGTTATCTGAGCATAAAAAAATTGTTATTTCTCTGGGGGGGGGGGTGTTGCCACGGATATCTATATTTTCCAGGGCATCAGGAAACTTTTTTTTACTTCCATTACCTATAAATGGGGGATGCTTTATGAGTTTCCAGGGCCTTCTATCAATTCAGCAGTCTTCATAGAGTGAAGAAATATAGCTTACTTCCATTACTGTTTGTGCATAAAGGTAGAAAATTTCCAGGGGGTCATTTGGCAGCACTAAAAATTCCAGGGGTTTCTAAAAATTGTTACTACTTCCATTACATTTCTCGCATTTAGTGATGCTGCTAAAAATTTCAAAATTTCCAGGGGGTTTTCCACCTTCAGAGGTTCAATATCCAGGGGGTATGACCTTCAGCAAAATAATACTTCCATTACCCTGTATGGATAAATAATGGAATAGCCCAATGTCAACAAAGCAAACACGTAATTAAACTCAAATACGCCTAAATTTGTTTGGGTTCCTTGAAAAAGTCAGAGTTCAAACACAAGCAATCGTGATTTAGTGAGTATAATATTTTTTTCATGAAGGACATTTCAAATTGAAGTTTTGGAGTTTTCTGTTGAATAGGAGAAAAGGAAGGAGTATTGAATTTACCCAGGAGTAATTTTGCATAAGATAGGATTTTAATTAATTGCAGACAGCTCATAAACATTTTGTGAAATTGTAGCTCAAGTTGACAGAGCACAGTCTGAGATATCCCTCACTTTTATGTATACGACTTGCTCACTATGGTATGGTGATAATGATGATGAAGATTGTGATAATTATGATGATTGTTGCCAATGAAACTTTCAGCTCAGACAAATGTATTGATTAGTTTCTTGGGTCTCCTTACTCAACAGAAAATATCCGAATTTTACCAACAGCTTTGTATCTTCAATCAATGATTGTTTTTATTTTGCTGATGATGTTTATTTCAATAGACTAGCTTTTAACTTTAAGCCTGCTTTCATGAGCAGCCAGTTTACCATAGTACCAGATTAGCCTTGGCAAGACAAGATTCTTCCTCCCAAGAGTTCATCGCTTGGCGGAACCATGTGACCTGTCTACCATCGCTGAACTTTCGCTAGAGTCCGGGAGGTTAGTCCTCTATGGCATCCCCTAAACCTCCCGGACTCTAGCGAAAGTTCAGCGATGGTAGACAGGTCACATGGTTCCTGGCCAAGGCGAACTCTGGGAGGAAGAATCTTGTCTTGCCAAGGCTAATCTGGTACTATGGTAAACTGGCTGCTCATGTAGCAGGCTTAAAGTAAAATTTCAGTATCTATCATGTCACTAAATATGTCATTTATCATGAGCACAATTTCCCCTGCATGATGCTGTTTGTAAATTGCAGTATACTGTAGAATATAATCCATTCCAGTAATGAATGGTAAGTGTTCTAAAATCTCCGTAATTGCAGTGTCAGATATCCCTGACAAAAATTGGCTGTGTACAAATGATGCAATGTTGCTATACTCTTGGTTTTGTTGGAGTACATATTCTTGGAAAATATCTCTGAACAGTTGTTTTTCAAGATCTGTTGCATTCAATTTGCTCTTTTTGAATACTTTCTTCTTGGTTTTCTCCATAGTTGGGAACCTGTATTTTGCACAATCCATTTCCATCACATGTGCAATTTTTGTGACATAAAGAGCAACAGTCATGTTTTAATGCAGGAAGCTTTACTTGGTTAGAGTCAAATGCTTTGTATAATGAGACCCTAAGACAAGCCTTGGTTACTTTAGTGTATTCCTTCATCTCTGGTGTTGCTTTAGCTAGCTGCTGTCCTGAGAAATACAAAATTGCTTGTGCTTCCATTCCATCCCTGCCTGCTCTTCCTATACCCTGTATGTAATCTACTACTTCACGTGGAGCACCATAGTGAACGATGCACCTAATGTCACTGATGTCAATTCCCATTACCAAAGATGTTGTAGCAATGACTACCCTGCATGAGCCATCCACATCTGATAACTGTGTTAGAACTCTCTCTTTGTGTTTTTCTAATGTATTTCTATGATACATGCCAATGAGCAGGTTAGCAGAGGATTTATCTCTTGTCAGATCATATGCATCACTTCCGAGTTCTTCCTTCAAATAAAGGAAAACTTTGGCGACATTCTCTATACTTTGGCAATAGATAATTGTCTTCTTAAAATTTCTCTTCTCCTTTCTCACACCTTCCACCACCCATGTTTTTTGCATTTGATAGACACAACTTTTATGTTCAGTCTGTTTGGACTGACTTTTATCAAACAAAAAGAATGCAATGATAGGGATTTCACAATTTTCTTTTCCAACTCACTACTGGCAGTTGCTGTTAAAGCTAGCATGTTCACATTTGGGAATAAGGTTCTCAAAATACCAATTTTAGCAAAAGCATCTCTAAAAGCCTTAATATGCTCTTTTTGACCTCTTTTTCCTTTTTGATTTGTTGGCATGTCACCCCTGAAATGATATAAAGAATATATAATTTTAATGATATAATGATATAATGATATATAATGATATAATTAATTATATAAATTATATAATGATATAATTTTAAATCTCAGAATCAGTTTTCAAGATAAATTTTGTCCCTTTCTAGGCTTACAAATGTTTATCCTCCTATGGTGTATGTCTTAGTAGACAAAGAGTCATTGCAAAGTTACGAGGCAGGAATGAATCATGACAAAATTATATTTGAAAGAAAAGAAGCTATTGAAAATCTCGGAGCAGAGCTTAATGTAATAGAACAAGAATTAAAGGAAAAGACAAGAAGAATTCCAGGTGTTCAGGATGTTGAAGTTCAGTTCATTGGTGAATCTGTTATTCCATTAGTTAACACTGCAGCTGTCAGAATTAAACAACAAGTTACAAGAAAGAAAAAGTTATGTGATCTTAACAATGCTGCTACCTCTGAACAAGGGCATGAATCAGTCATTGAAACCATAAATAGAGAATTTGAATTGATGGCTAAGGAGTGTGACATGAATGATTTAAAGCAGTTGGAGACATTGATTGATCAGAAAATGATTGTAGAAAGGTCAATGCAAGATTTTCCTTACCAAATAATCGGAGATAACTTAGATCTGTATATAAAAGTGAAACACATGACAAGTGAAAATCAAAATAAGTAAGTATTCTCTTTTATGATAATTATTGTCGCCCTATTGCTCTCTTCTAATCTTACCCTAACTTCACTTGATCCAAATTACCCAAAATGAGACATTTCACAGCGGCTGTTTTGCTTTGTTAGTGAAAATGTATGCAACTTTCAAAATTTCCTCTCATCATTAAATAATTTCTGAACTAAACACTTATGGTCCACTTTTGAAGGTCAATACATTGGTTCAACATCTTAGGATTGCCGCTTAGAGTAACTGGAAGTGGATTGGACAACAAGCATTAGCAAAATCTGTATTGTCACTCAAAATGAAGAATTTATTCCAGATGAATCTATGCACAATACTCTAGTCATTGATTTGATACCCCTCGTCAGTAGAGTGATTGTGGATAATATTACAGCATTCAGTGAATTCAGAAGCCTCGTTGTAAGACATATTCCACACAAATATTCAAAAGAATTGTCAGAAAAATCTGAAGATGTTTGTGTTTGACATTTAATTTAACAAATTTGAGTAGCAGTTTAATGCTGAATGTTGAATGCCAGACTGTCCAATGCTTAAGAGAAACACTGCATTCATTATTATTCAAATATGCTCTTTTCCTTTTTATTTATAGGTACCCTTGGTTTAATTCTAAAAAATGAATCTGTGGCTGTTGAAATGCTAGAAATTCTTCAGAGTCTTCAAGATGATTATGTTCCTATCATTGATTCTGATAAAGGACAGAAACATGTTGTCCACCCAATTTTCTTAGGAGGTGACAATTTGACTGAGGAGCGTCCTCGAAACCTGCAAGGTGCCATGGCTGATGGAGATTCAGATTATGAGACACTCAATGGAATCTCACCAAAAATGAAGATTGGCATGCAATACGATACATGTATAAGGTAACTCTTATATTACTGCTAGCTAGTATGTGGGTTAACAAGACAAATGCCCCAAGGGATATTTCAAACTGGTTCCTAACTTAAAATGCCAATGTATACAAGAAGAAGATAACAACATTTAACTTGTCATAAAACACTTTTCTGAATTATACCTGTCCCCATGCTAATATGTATGATGAAACATTGGATTTTTTATTGATTCTCTTTAGTATGAGGCAACTCACACTCTGTTGTTCAATGATAATTATTGAACTCATACAAAATTGCTGTGAATTCTGTTATCAGTCCTTACCTCAATAGCCCATAACCTTCACTGGGTAATGAAGGAATAAGATTTCTTAATTTCGTAATATTATCTCCTAGATACTGTATGAAGCTTTTTCACAACGAGTCTGTAAGAGATATTGGTTCAATGGCATATAACATGAATCTTATAAAAACACCAATGCAAGAGGAAATGTTCTTGGTTTGTGCATAAAGGTAGAAAATTTCCAGGGGTCATTTGGCAGCACTAAAAATTCCAGGGTTTCTAAAATTGTTACTACTTCCATTACATTTCTCGCATTTAGTGATGCTGCTAAAAATTTCAAAATTTCCAGGGGGTTTTCCACCTTCAGAGGTTCAATATCCAGGGGGTATGACCTTCAGCAAAATAATACTTCCATTACCCTGTATGGATAAATAATGGAATAGCCCAATGTCAACAAAGCAAACACGTAATTAAACTCAAATACGCCTAAATTTGTTTGGGTTCCTTGAAAAAGTCAGAGTTCAAACACAAGCAATCGAGATTTAGTGAGTAGAATATTTTTTCATGAAGGACATTTCAAATTGAAGTTTTGGAGTTTTCTGTTGAATAGGAGAAAAGGAAGGATTATTGAATTTACCCAGGAGTAATTTTGCATAAGATAGGATTTTAATTAATTGCAGACAGCTCATAAACATTTTGTGAAATTATAGCTCAAGTTGACAGAGCACAGTCTGAGATATCCCTCACTTTTATGTATACGACTTGCTCACTATGGTATGGTGATAATGATGATGAAGATTGTGATGATTATGATGATTGTTGCCAATGAAACTTTCAGCTCAGACAAATGTATTGATTAGTTTCTTGGGTCTCCTTACTCAACAGAAAATATCCGAATTTTACCAACAGCTTTGTATCTTCAATCAATGATTGTTTTCATTTTGCTCATGATGTTTATTTCAATAGACTAGCTTTTAACTTTAAGCCTGCTACAGTCAGCAGCCAGTTTACCATAGTACCAGATTAGCCTTGGCAAGACAAGATTCTTCCTCCCAGAGTTCATCGCCTTGACGGAACCATGTGACCTGTCTACCATCGCTGAACTTTCGCTAGAGTCCGGGGGGTTAGTCCTCTATGGCATCCCCTAAACCTCCCCGGACTCTAGCGAAAGTTCAGCGATGGTAGACAGGTCACATGGTTCCCGTCAAGGCGATGAACTCTTGGGAGGAAGAATCTTGTCTTGCCAAGGCTAATCTGGTACTATGGTAAAACTGGCTGCCTGCGTAGCAGGCTTAAAGTAAAATTTCAGTATCTATCATGTCACTAAATATGTCATTTATCATGAGCACAATTTCCCCTGCATGATGCTGTTTGTAAATTGCAGTATACTGTAGAATATAATCCATTCCAGTAATGAATGGTAAGTGTTCTAAAATCTCCGTAATTGCAGTGTCAGATATCCCTGACAAAAATTGGCTGTGTACAAATGATGCAATGTTGCTATACTCTTGGTTTTGTTGGAGTACATATTCTTGGAAAATATCTCTGAACAGTTGTTTTTCAAGATCTGTTGCATTTCGAATTTGCTCTTTTTGAATACTTTCTTCTTGGTTTTCTCCATAGTTGGGAACCTGTGTTTTGCACAATCCATTTCCATCATATGTGCAATTTTTGTGACATAAAGAGCAACAGTCATGTTTTAATGCAGGAAGCTTTACTTGGTTAGAGTCAAATGCTTTGTATAATGAGACCCTAAGACAAGCCTTGGTTACTTTAGTGTATTCCTTCATCTCTGGTGTTGCTTTAGCTAGCTGCTGTCCTGAGAAATACAAAATTGCTTGTGCTTCCATTCCATCCCTGCCTGCTCTTCCTATACCCTGTATGTAATCTACTACTTCACGTGGAGCACCATAGTGAACGATGCACCTAATGTCACTGATGTCAATTCCCATTACCAAAGATGTTGTAGCAATGACTACCCTGCATGAGCCATCCACATCTGATAACTGTGTTAGAACTCTCTCTTTGTGTTTTTCTAATGTATTTCTATGATACATGCCAATGAGCAGGTTAGCAGAGGATTTATCTCTTGTCAGATCATATGCATCACTTCGAGTTCTTCCTTCAAATAAAGGAAAACTTTGGCGACATTCTCTATACTTTGGCAATAGATAATTGTCTTCTTAAAATTTCTCTTCTCCTTTCTCACACCTTCCACCACCCATGTTTTTTGCATTTGATAGACACAACTTTTATGTTCAGTCTGTTTGGACTGACTTTTATCAAACAAAAAGAATGCAATGATAGGGATTTCACAATTTTCTTTCCAACTCACTACTGGCAGTTGCTGTTAAAGCTAGCATGTTCACATTTGGGAATAAGGTTCTCAAAATACCAATTTTAGCAAAAGCATCTCTAAAAGCCTTAATATGCTCTTTTTGACCTCTTTTTCCTTTTTGATTTGTTGGCATGTCACCCCTGAAATGATATAAAGAATATATAATTTTAATGATATAATGATATAATGATATATAATGATATAATTAATTATATAAATTATATAATGATATAATTTTAAATCTCAGAATCAGTTTTCAAGATAAATTTTGTCCCTTTCTAGGCTTACAAATGTTTATCCTCCTATGGTGTATGTCTTAGTAGACAAAGAGTCATTGCAAAGTTACACGAGGCAGGAATGAATCATGACAAAATTATATTTGAAAGAAAAGAAGCTATTGAAAATCTCGGAGCAGAGCTTAATGTAATAGAACAAGAATTAAAGGAAAAGACAAGAAGAATTCCAGGTGTTCAGGATGTTGAAGTTCAGTTCATTGGTGAATCTGTTATTCCATTAGTTAACACTGCAGCTGTCAGAATTAAACAACAAGTTACAAGAAAGAAAAAGTTATGTGATCTTAACAATGCTGCTACCTCTGAACAAGGGCATGAATCAGTCATTGAAACCATAAATAGAGAATTTGAATTGATGGCTAAGGAGTGTGACATGAATGATTTAAAGCAGTTGGAGACATTGATTGATCAGAAAATGATTGTAGAAAGGTCAATGCAAGATTTTCCTTACCAAATAATCGGAGATAACTTAGATCTGTATATAAAAGTGAAACACATGACAAGTGAAAATCAAAATAAGTAAGTATTCTCTTTTTATGATAATTATTGTCGCCCTATTGCTCTCTTCTAATCTTACCCTAACTTCACTTGATCCAAATTACCCAAAATGAGACATTTCACAGCGGCTGTTTTGCTTTGTTAGTGAAAATGTATGCAACTTTCAAAATTTCCTCTCATCATTAAATAATTTCTGAACTAAACACTTATGGTCCACTTTTTGAAGGTCAATACATTGGTTCAACATCTTAGGATTGCCGCTTAGAGTAACTGGAAGTGGATTGGACAACAAGCATTAGCAAAAATCTGTATTGTCACTCAAAAATGAAGAATTTATTCCAGATGAATCTATGCACAATACTCTAGTCATTGATTTGATACCCCTCGTCAGTAGAGTGATTGTGGATAATATTACAGCATTCAGTGAATTCAGAAGCCTCGTTGTAAGACATATTCCACACAAATATTCAAAAGAATTGTCAGAAAAATCTGAAGATGTTTGTGTTTGACATTTAATTTAACAAATTTGAGTAGCAGTTTAATGCTGAATGTTGAATGCCAGACTGTCCAATGCTTAAGAGAAACACTGCATTCATTATTATTCAAATATGCTCTTTTCCTTTTTATTTATAGGTACCCCTTGGTTTAATTCTAAAAAATGAATCTGTGGCTGTTGAAATGCTAGAAATTCTTCAGAGTCTTCAAGATGATTATGTTCCTATCATTGATTCTGATAAAGGACAGAAACATGTTGTCCACCCAATTTTCTTAGGAGGTGACAATTTGACTGAGGAGCGTCCTCGAAACCTGCAAGGTGCCATGGCTGATGGAGATTCAGATTATGAGACACTCAATGGAATCTCACCAAAAAATGAAGATTGGCATGCAATACGATACATGTATAAGGTAACTCTTATATTACTGCTAGCTAGTATGTGGGTTAACAAGACAAATGCCCCAAGGGATATTTCAAACTGGTTCCTAACTTAAAATGCCAATGTATACAAGAAGAAGATAACAACATTTAACTTGTCATAAAACACTTTTCTGAATTATACCTGTCCCCATGCTAATATGTATGATGAAACATTGGATTTTTATTGATTCTCTTTAGTTAGTCCGGGTGCTGAGAGCCGAAATCGATGCGAGTACTGGAAATTTTGGCGGGCCTTTAAATTCTTGTATGAAAATATTCCTTAGGTTATAGTAATTATGATTTCACCTGTTGGCCTTGCTGAATTTTCTTCTGGGACGCCTCCGAAGCGATTTTCTGTCGAACGAAATCG
>JACTAT010000003.1:105430-148232 GCA_014526335.1 Chrysaora quinquecirrha
ATAAGTCCAAATATATTTACCGTGTCAAAGTCAAAAATTCAAGTCACACGAAATCAATACTCAATAACAAAATCAGCATGAGGTAAGACTGTCAATAATGATGCCTAAAAAAGCTCAGCTCTCTTCACACTACCGCTGTTGCTGAGCATCAACAACTAGACATACTGCACAAGTCTTCTTATTATGTCAGAGTTCATGGCATCAGACTGTCTAGGCAGTTTATCAGGTCAATCGGCTCTATCAGGTCTATCATTCAAATTCACAGGTCTATCCACAACCATAATTCCAGCAGTGTTCAAAGCAGACAGAAAATTCGAGTCACAAACTCTGACAGGAAAAAGTTTCTGCAAAGGTTTTCAATGCGAGGCATTTCCCCAGATTTAGAAAAAACTGTAAGAATCACACCACAAGTGTGGCCATCTTTTCCTGTTATGATCTTGTTTCTATGTAGTTAAAAACAAAATCTAATGAGCAGTGTGAACTGCCATAAATTAGGTTCAAATGAAAGCCTCAAACTCAGGCTTTCCAAAATTGTGTAAATTTTAATTATGTCTCGAACAGAACAGGTTCTATAGAAATTCAAAGAATGTTCAGTTGAGTGCAAAATTTGGAGAACCTCACTATAGCTTTCCAATGCAAACAGTAATAAAGTTGATGATCAGTTAAATGGCAGTTTGTCTTGACAAAGTCAAATTTCATCTTAAAAAATCACTCTATCCCGACCGTCCTTTGAGTTTAGACACATAAAAATTCTGATTAAGAAACAACATTAGCCAAAGAACCTAAACTTCCAAGAGAGAAAATTTTAACTTTTATTTTGGAAACTATAACTTCTCTTTCAAACTTTAGATCAGTGTTCACTCGAGCTTGAAAGCATTCAAACTACTCCTTCCACCCATCAAAACAAGTACAGAATCTAGGCGGGTTATGCTGTTGAATCTGCCTTGTAATGGGAACTCAGGTTTTGCAAGGCTCACCAGTGAGCATAAAATTTCAAAATTTTGGGGGGGATGGTATAATTTAAGATTCAAGGTCCAAGATTCAAGATCCAAGATATTAAGATCCGAGATATTAAGATCCGAGATATTAAGATCCGAGAAATTAAGATCCGAGATATTAAGATCCGAGATATTAAGATCCGAGAAATTAAGATCCGAGATATTAATGACCGAACTTTTCGTTATTTAGCTTCTGTTTTACTATAAACATGTTTCTGCAATAAATTGCGGGGATACGAAGAGCTTCACACACATGTACCCCGTCTTCCTTGTTCCCAAATAGGGTTTAGGGCCTGGCCAAAATAGGGTTTAGGGTGAAAATGGGGCTGTCTGTTTGCATCAGCAAAATGCAGCAACAATATCTATATTCTGTTCATCACATCAAGAAAATCACCGAGTTTCCTCAGCACTACAGTAGCTCAGTGGGTTAGTACGCGTGACACGAATTATATAGTCGCTGGATCGATCCACGGTTTCACCTTGTGTTTTGGTTTTTTAGTTTTAGTTTCCGAACAATTTGTCTCCGATGAGCACTTTGTGATTGTTTTCGCATGAAAATTAATAACAAAATACAGAATAATTCATGATAATTTTAGTCTTGTTTTTTTTTCTATTTTTAAACAATTCTCAAATTTGGCCGCCAAATTTGAGAATTGTTTAAAAATAGAAAACAAGCAAAGTTTAGCTAAAAATACAGTGACTTCATGTTGTCTATTCCATAGGCCTTAGTTATAAGTATAATTTTAGTTTTGTTTTTTTTCTATGTTAAACAATTCTCAAATTTGGCGGTTTATACTAGTATGTATAAACCGCCAAATATTGGAATTTAATTTCTTGGATCTTAATATCTCGGATCTTAATTTCTGGGATCTTAATTTCTTGGATCTTAATTTCTGGGATCTTAATTTCTGGGATCTTAATTTCTCGGATCTTATATGAGGTTACTAAATTCAAGAAGGCATGATGGCAAACCCAGGTACTTGATGATTCGTACTTAAGTGAAGCTGCCTTTAATCAAAAAGTTTTTGAAGATGACAAAAATGTTTTTAACTTTAGACTCAAATGGAAATTAAATTAGGTGATCTAGAATGTAATTAAAATGAAAAGGATCAAAACCAATGTTTATATTATTAAAAGTTTTATGCTCATCCAATGTGGTATAAAATTATAAGAAAATAATTAGTAAACAACTTTAAAAAAGTTTAAGAATTTTTAAAAAATTTGTTGCCAGCACAAGTTAACTAATTTTTTAAGTTTAATACCTTTATAGATTTGGCTTCGAAATTTATCAAATTCATTTAAAAGTTCAAATAATTTTAAACAAATCAAAAAAAAGTTAATTACAATCAAACCTTTTGATCAAAATGAAATCAAATTTTAGTATTACTAATCAATTTATTTATAATTTGTGCATTATTCTTTAAAGTAGGGTTGGAATTAAAATTTTATTAGGAATTTTTAATTAGTCTAATTTGTTTTCAAAGGATTAATTAAAAAAATTTCATCACTAAAATTTTGTAAAGAAATTAATCCTTTCTAGATGTAAGAATTATAATAGACTTATGAATAGGTTGCTTGAATAGTTGCGTTATTTCATTTTAGACATTATCAAATTGTTTTTTTGAATTTTGTTTATTTCTGCTTTTCTGGTTTAATCATTCTTAAGTTTTTTTGTTTGTAAAAATTAAGTTTATTTAATTTAGATTTTAATGCTTCGTTGGTTAAAATTTTAGCCTTTAAAGATAGCAAGTATTTTTACCTAAACATTTTGGTTAAATTTTTGTTAATTTTTTTTGATTTGATTAATAAGGGGCTTGATTTAACCATATTGTTGGGTTCTTTGCTGCAAGTTCTTTTGAATAGCCTTTCTTTTGTATTAAATTTGTCTTGATTTATTTCAAATTTAATTTTTAGTTTGGTCCTTATTTTCTAAAAAAGGATAAACATTTTACAATATTAAAATTTATATGCAAGGTTAAATGACAAAAAAATTGAATGGGAAATCTTAAAGGGTTTAAAAAAAGGATTCTTCTCCATTTTCATTATCAAATTGGCCAAATTCTACTTTTTAAAAAGGATTCCTAGAGTATTAATATTAGATAATAAATGATAATAATTCATTAAAAAAACTTGAAATTAATTTGTTCTTAGTTAAATCCTAAACTTTTGAAATATCAAATTTTTGAAATTTAATATAAAGTTCTAAAGGGTATTTTTATTCTTTTTTCTTTCTAAAGAAAACTAATTTTTTTTATCAAATTTCTTTGAAAATTTTTATGGTCTAATTTTTATTTATAATTAAAGGAGGATTTCTTCCCGTAAGCCCAAGCTTAACTTTTCGAAAGATTACTTTAAAAGTCCGTTTTTTTTTAAAAAGTTGTTTATGTTTTCCATTCTGTGGTCCTTTTTTTCAAAATGGTAAAAGGACTTGTTTGTCAAATTGTCAAAAGGAATGAATACAAAATTTAAATTGAGCTTTCTCTTTGGCCTTTACCCCCCAATTAACTTAAAAGGCCCTGCGTTTCCTTTTCCCTGGCCTTAAGTTAACGATAAGAAAGTTGGCATTGAAAGGCTTAACTTTGATAGTTAATTAACTAGAAAAACCTTGTTTGAATTCTAACTTTTAATTGCATTTATCAACCTTGCGATTTTAATTATCTTTTAACCAGTTGCTTCTCCTTTTTCCTTTACTATTCTTCTAATTTATTTAATTTAATTTGATTAATTCTTAATTCATTACAAATTAAAGATTTAAAAAGAGTGTATTTTACATTGGTGATATATATCAATGTTTTTTTAATATGTAATTATTAGGAAAAACAGGAATTTAATGGAAAAGGAAAATGGATAGTTCAAATAAAATTCAATTTAATGAAGGAAAAAATTTAAAAAATCCAAAATTTACCCATACTCCATTTCATCTTGATTTCAAACCAATTAACGATTTAAAGAAATGATTAAAGTCATTGTTTAATAGCTCTACAAATTTTTTTAAGCTTGGGCATTTTTCATTCATTCCATCCAAAGTTCGCATTTAGTTTCCTTCCGTTCGATTTCTTTTTATTAATTTCTTAATTGCCGAATTAAACAATAAAAATACAAAAATGAAAAGTAGTGAAAAAATGAAATAATGATGATAATAATGAAAGTAATGAACCCCTATAAGGAAATTTTGGTTAAAAAAATCTGGAGTGTCTAATATGTTTAAAGAAAATGTTTAAAGTGTCCCCTTCATTGCATTATTTTCAAATTTCAATTACATAACTTTTGAAAGGAATTTCCAACTGGAATTTTGTAACAATTTTACAAACCTGCATTGCCATGTTACCCTGTGTCTTTTCTTTTATTAACTCCAAACTTGTTTTAAGCAAATTTGGGAAAGGAAATACTCTTGTTCTAGTTTTTTAATTGATTTATAATTTTTAATGTTTATTATTTGATATATCATTTGAATGTTTTGATATTGTCCGCAAATTTTGTCACTTGTCACATGATCACTTTTGTTAATGAAGTTAGTTAGCCTAATTAGAAAAATTGTTCAGATTTTTTGATTGAATCATGCAGAGCCTTGTGTAAACTTTTGCTTTGTAAGAGTTTTGCTGAAAATATTGCTTGTTATACAACTTTTCTAAAATGCTAAGCAAGCAAAACTTTTTGTCCTCTTTTATAAGGCTTATCACCATGGATAGAAAACTGAATAGAGTTGAAAATTACCTTAACTGAGATCTGAAATGGATAATTTTTTTCTTTGCTATCTGATTTAAAAAGCACAAGTTTTCGTATCAGTTATTAAAATTTAGATATTTATTCTGGAAAATCATAAACAGAGACTTTGTTTGAAACAGGTCGACATTTCTCTCCATAGTAACACCTTATCAACAGCCCTGCTTCCCCCAAAGCATTTATGGTCACCCCAATTTTTAAAACATTTGAATTGAACCGAATGAATCTTCAAGAGAGGCAATTTCTATGGCCCTGAGAAGATCCCATACTATGGGAAGGAAGTTCAGTCAGAAAAAGAAGGAAGTTTCCAAATCTTTATTTTCGCTTTTGCCATTTTGATTTGAGTTGTGCTTTGAAAAATCAACCTTCTGGTTTGATCAATCGCTGTGTGTTATATCTTAATTAATTATCAGTATGCAAAGACATAAATGTTCAAGAAAACGAAAGCTTTACGGAAACTGATTTACTTGTGAACCTGTTTTAGCTGGGGAGGAAATCAACTTAGGCCAAGGACAATAAGTGAGGAAGCACATGCCAATGCTCCCTGCTCAAGAGCAAAGAAAGAAAAGCTGCAGGAAACCCAAGGATGCAATCATGAAGATGAACAAGGTTACAATATTATTATGAATATGAATGCATTGAAATCAATTGTAAATATGATTCGGAGATGCACATCATGATAGTTTGGAGAAAAGCTTTTATGAATGTATGTATGTATTTATGTAATAAATATTTAACGTGAATTACAGGACTAAGTAATATAAACTTGTCTACAGTCTGGTTCACAAAAGGAAGTTCTAAATCAACAAAAACTGTCCTATTAAACAAAAATCCTTAGTAAATGTTTCAGTACCTAAATTTATGGTGCATTGAAAATTGTTACAGAAAATAAGCAATGAAAAAACGTAAAAAATGCCCAGAAAATAAACAAAACTAAAGACATAAGTCCATTGGGGAGTCCTGAAGAGAAAATAAGCAAGTATAAAAATTTTAAAATCAGATTGTCCACCCATATGAGATAAAATCATCAGATTTGACTTTGTTCATCAAGAAAAGCAGGTATCTAAAGTATTACATGATTGAAAATGTGCCGGCAATGCATTCCAGAGTTTAGCACCAAAATATTTAAATGTTTTTGTATAGTAATTTCCTGCTCCTATTGTAGTATAGAGATCTAACGTGGAGGATCTTGTATTGTAACAATGTACATCTAAAACTTTATTAAACATTACAGTTAAATACCGTGGCGCCATGTTGTTGTTAATCTTAAACATGAAGATGCATGTACTATGCTTTATTCTTTTAAGTAATGGAAGCCAGTTTAATTTAATAAACAGTAGCTTTCCCAGCGTTAATTGGTTACACTAGAAGATAAAACCAGCACAACATTTTTGCAATTTTAGTAAGATATCCAGTTGACCAGAATTGAGGTTATGGAGTAGTGGTGAGCAGTAGTCTAAGTGACTGGGAACTAGAGAGTTTCCCAGGAGGATGAGACTTTCTTGGGGTAAGAAGTCCTTCACTCTTCTCATTATTTGTAGACCGTAGTTAATCTTTCTACACATATCCTTGATACGTTCACTGTAGTGTAAGTGTTCGTCCAGGATGAATCATAAGCATTTATAGACGCTCACATATTCAAAGTTCTTAACAGCTAGAGTTAAGTTCACTCTTTCATCAGGTTGGCTGTATTGACTGGGCTTACTAAATAGTATGGATTTAGTTTTCTTAGGGTGTGGCACCAGATGGTTCTTAGCTGTGTATATATCAATCATATTTACGTTTACTTCTATATCATGTGACACTTCAGTATGGGTTATGACATTAGACAGGGCAGTTGTATCATCCGCAAACATTACCGACTCTGATGAGACTACAGAATGGGGGTCATTTATAAACATCTAAAATAGGAGGGGTCCAAGGATAGATCCTTGGGGGATACCCATTGTTATAAAGGCTGGAGTGGAAAGTGATCCATTGAAGCTCACAACCTGTTTCTCTTTTCCTCTTTGTCCCTGCAAAAGATTGGAAGACAGTGACTTCACTCATAAGAGCTTTGGGGTCTCGTCGAGCCACTTCTGGGAAAAAACTTGCCAGTGAAACACAATTTTCAAGGTTGGCATTCTCTGCATAAGGCCAAAAGCATTCATTTATAGGCTTGAATGTTCAAAGCAGTTCATGTGAACTTCGGACAAGAAAGAACTCTGGATATCCAACACTGCTTTGAACTCCCTTTGATAAAATGTGTGCAGATCAAATGCTACTGATGATCCTGGGTTTTCATCAATTCTTAACAGAGGTCGCCTGCCACGGTGATGACGTTGAAAATCACTAGTGGGATCTAGGCCTTTACTACTGCCAAATGAAATAGCTGCATTGATTTCGGCATTAATTTCTTCCGACTTGCAGTTGATACTGTTGAGCGCCTCCAATGTGGCATCCAATTCTTCTGACTGCAGTAATTCTGCCAATCATTTTGTTTTATTCATTAGGTTCTAATCAGAAAGATAAATATTGTTAAGCAGCCAAGCTGCCAATTTTTTGTTTGCTTTTGCGTCACTAGAAGACTCTACTAGTAGTTCAAGGCTCACGAGTAGTTCATCAAAGCTGTACCATACTGATCTAATCCATTCCGCTCGTGCAGTCCATCTTAGTTTTGAAAGATTTCAAAGCTGCAAAGTATTACCCAGCTTTATGTGCTGAACACACTCATTAAATGAAGCTGAGCATTTGGTACTGGCTGTAAAAACACATAGATTCCTTCCAGAACATCAAACAGATACTTCATGATAGGACTTGCATCCAACTATGTTCTACTGCCATGTTGGTTCTATGAGCCAAACAAGGAAGGTATGGTGTATTTCTATTGAGCTTATCCTGGAGCTTCCTCTTTACACCATTGAACTTTCCGGAAATTGCAGCAGCATAGTCATAGCTTTGAAAGCAAATATCTGTGATCACCTGGAGATAATTCAGAGTGTCAATTATCTCTGTTGCTCCCCCTTCTTCTCTTCTATCTTTTGCTTCTGGAAAGATATTAGACGCTCAGTTGGCTGGCCTGACGAATTGACACATCTACAGGCAAGAGCAAGCCTGTCCTTGTGCCAAACATATGCGGTGGTATCCGCCATTATTGAATATATGCCTGCTTCTTTTATCTCATCAATAATTGGCTTTCCACTTCTTTTCCAATGATATCAATTAACTCATTTCGAGATTGGGCACGTAAGTAGGTCACGTGGTATGGAAGCAATTGTTTATCCTGTAGCCATTCTTTCATTTCTGGGCAATGCTTTAACAGCAAAAGTGCAAGTTCCCATCATCATTTGTGCCAAGCCCCAAAAAGCAAGCTCCTGTCGACCAAGCACCTTTGTGACATAAAGAAGAAGTTCCACAATATTTCCCTTCTTATAGCAATCCTCTTCTTTCTCCAGTCATCCCTGTTGTTGAATATAACATCTACATGTCCTGCTTCAGGCATCTCTGATCATTTCGCTAATTTTTATCTTTATTTTTCTGTTGATAAAAAGAACGTTGCAAATTTTGTTGAAATATTAGATAGAACTGAGTGGAGTTCTCTATACTCTTAAAAAATGCTAGTTTTTGTGCAACTCACTTTAGCGACATTATAAGTAATGCCTACAAAAGACCCTTCCCTTTAAAATTGATATCGAAAAAGAAAATCAAGGACAAACTGTGGATATCAATATCTCTAAAAAAATGCATTAACAAAAAATAATTTGTTTTTGCGCATATACAAAAGAGCATAGCTCCAAAAATAAAGAAAAATATACAAAATACCATAATATCCTTGTTTCGTGTATTAGACAATCTAAGAAATCCTACTTCAAAGAGCTTTTTGATAATAAATCTACCAGAATTACGAAAATGTTGGCAATTCTGGGTAAAATTTTGAACCCAAAATAGAAATCTCAGCCAACATCTGTTAAAGAAATTATTTATGATGGAAAGTGTTTCAAAGATGATACTGAATTCATCTTTGAAACCTCCAAGACATTGAATTCACATTTCTGCAACATAGGTAATAAAATCTCCGCTCAGATACCCAAGGCTAAGACTCAATATTCCTCGTTTCTGAACCAGCCTCTAAAAAATAGTTTCTATATGGAAAAAATAGAAGAACTCAAAGTAATAAATGAAATTAACAACATGAAAACAAATAAGGTTGCTGGCCATTATGTAATAAAGCCAAAATTATTAAAGCTGCTCTTAATTCATTGGCTAATCCATTTACGCACATATATAATAATTCTTTAGACACTGGAATTATGCCTAAAATTTGGAAGGTTGCTAAGGTCGTGCCAGTCTTCAAAAAGAATGAGAAAAATAATCCTGACAACTATAGGCCTATTTTTCCCCCTTTCTTGTTTCGAAAAAATTCTTGAACGACTCTTAGCAAAACGAATCAGGTCCTTTTTAAACAAATACAAAATCCTTTACGAACTTCAATTTGGCTGCAGAGAGTGTCACTCAACCATCCATGCCCTCCTAAAGATTCTCGAAAATGTGCATCAAAACCTTGATGATAACAACTTTTGCATAGGTGTATTTCTAGATCTATCAAAAGCTTTTGATACAATTAATCATGCCATACTACTAGAAAGACTACATTATTATGGTTTCAGAGGTAAAATTCATACTTGGTTCTCCAGTTACCTTAACAACAGAAAGCAATACACCTGTGCAAATAATAAAAGATCAACAACGCAAACAGTTCAAAAAGGTGTTTCTCAATGATCTGTCTTAGGACCGATACTTTTTACACTTAATGTAAATGATATGCCCAATGCAATTTCTGCTAAACCAAGACTATTTGCTGATGATACATGCATTTTCACATTTAATAAAGATATACTCACACTAGTTTCTAACTTAAATAAAGAGTTAGGCATTCTTTCTGAATTGCTCAGAGCCAACAAATTGCTGATGAACACTAGCAAAACTAACTATTTTGCGTGTTTGCTCTCTCAAAGAATAGAAGCATACCTGATTTTAAACTTGAAATGAAGGATGAATCGAGCAGGGCAAATAATATCAAATACCTTGGTGTAAAGATTGATGAAAAACTTTCCTGGGATTCCCATATAAGTAAAGTAAAAAATGAAATAATAAAGTATTCTTTGATATTTGCCAAACTAAGGTATTCAGTACTTAAAGAATGCCTTTTAAGGCTCTATGATTCACTCGTCGCTTTTAAGATAGCATACGGACTTGAAGCCTATGATACAGCATCAACTAAAGGTTTAAAGGAAATTAAAGTCCTACAGAGCAGAATCCTTAAAATAATTCACTTCAAAAATAATAGATACTCCACAAATAGCTTACATAAAGAACTAAATGATATTAAAATCAACAATCTTTACCGTTTGAAAATCTTAAAATTCATGCATAATGTACGCTTCAACCAGGCCTCCTTGCCGGAAAAATTGCAAAACTATTTCACAGCAAACGAGCATTCGTATAAATATGAGACCAGACAAAAACGTAACTAAAATTCTTAAGTCTAACAGAAAATGGCGCAACTACACTCTGCAGAATATTGGGGCTCGACTATGGAATGATCTTCCACTGTTCCTCAAGTCAATCTCAAATATAAAAAATTTTTGTAAGTTAATGAAAGAAAAGGCTATATCTGGTTACTGTTAGTAAAAAGAAAGAAAATGAAAAATTATAAAAAACGAAAGCAAAACACAAAAATTCTTGTACTCATATAAGTATTAAAGTATTAAAGTAGTAGCTATAGGTTTGCACTGTAATGGAATATTCCTTAGTTTTGTATTCTTAAGCTTGCTTTTAGTATCTCTAATTTTTTATTTCTGTATTATTACAACTTTAATTTGCGGCCCAAACTAGATAAGCTCTGCTTTTTTTTGGGTCGCACAGAATATGTATTTTTTATATAAACTTTAATTTTTTGTATTCTCTGAATTTGAAATTGAATTGAATTGAATTCACAGGAAAAGTTTGCATATGCGCCCAGTGCACTCTGGTGGCTTTTTGATGAGAAATGTATGGCTAGCTTTCCTTTCTATTTCATTACAATGCTTTTAAATTTATGCCAGGAGCAAATTCCACTTTTTACCCAAGCACCCTCTGACTTTTAATGTCCTGGGCCATCGGAAAACAGGGAATAAACAAAGCAGAATGCGGCATCTTTTGTCATACTGTATTCCAAATGTGGGTACTGCTGGTACCATGCAGGATTAAAATGACATTGCAAGAGACCAGATTCCAAAATACTTACATGAATTCGATATCTGCTGTGAATTGGTTGGTCAAGCCCAACAAGAACCAAGTATCTATTCTGATTTTCAGATAATTTTGATGGTCTTTTACCTGGATCACGAGAAGGCAATGTCATCTCAACATCGTCTTTGGCAATTTCTGTGCTGAACTGAGGGCCTAAATCACTAAACTTAGGCTCTGTTCAAGAAGAAATCGGACATGCTTGATGGCACATCTTCGATGGGAATGACCATGGCCCATAACTTGATGGAAGGTCAAAGATTGGGAGTACATGCAGAAAATCCTGTCATGAAGTTTGAATGGCTGAACTTTACAGCACTTTCTGTACAAATGTCGAATTTGGAACGCTACTGAACAATATGTGTGATTAGCTGTTGTAAGTAGTATTATTTTAATTATACAGTAATCTTAGTTACTTAACACAACAATCGGCGATTCTCTGTGTAGAAATTTATAAAAGTGGGGTTTCGTATGTTAATCATTGAGGATTTGTAGTTCAGAGTTACTACATTGAATATTATCGTTGAGTATTATAAAATATTGGTATTTAAATAATATTAATTAGTGAATATTGTATTGAAGCAATATTTGCATTCTTACTGCAGTTAAGTAAGTAAGTAAGTAAGTAAGCAAGTAAGCCTTAAGTTGCATAAGTTTGCTTGTAACTTGTAGAACCCTCCGTAGTCTAGGTGTAAACCCTTTTGGTCCTTTGGTCCGTTAGGTAGTTAGAATATTCGAAATCGGAAGTATCTTAGAGTATTATTCTTATTCTTAGAGTATTTTAACTTTATTTAGTTACATGTATATAGTATTTTGTTATTGTTGAGACATTATTGGTGAGCCTTTTGCCCACAAAATTTGATTATTGAGCTTTTTTGTCTTTTCTCTCACGAGGATAGGGTTTGGGAAGGGAGTATCTGATGTTGGGCCTAGGTTAGAAATATATTATCATTTGTTTAGTACAGTCTCTTTCATTAGGCTATCGGACAAAGTGTCAAACCCTGTTAGATTCCGGATTTTCCACGTTTGTTGTCAACCACTACTGTATTTAAGTGTATAGTAAGTGTGTTTAAGGAATTTTCTCTCTCTAGTCTATCGGTTTGGAAAGACTAGGCAGGATAAATGGGAAAAGAGAAAACAGATCGTAAAATAAAAATTTCTCAACAAAGGTTAGGGCTAGGATACAAACTTTCTGCTGAAGAAGAAAGCCGAATTGAGACTGCCCATGAGTTGTTGGTGATGAGTGATTCCATTGGAGAATTCAGCTCTAAACAACGACAGGAGGTGTTATATATATGAAATCCGAGCAGATTTAGATGAAGAGTCCAGAACCAGAAACGGGACAATTTCAGAAGACGAAATCACTTTCAGAATTCCAGAATCCAGACTGAGCCCCAACAAGAGGGGCAAAGACCCAGGCCCAAAGAAGAGGGGCGAAGAGTCACAAATACAGGATGGGAGGACCCATGCCCTGTCCTTAGACCAGTGTCCAAAGAAGAGGGATGAAGACCCAGCCCCCCAGAAAAGGGGCAAAGAGTCGCAGATACAGGGCTGGAGGACCCATGCCCAGTCCTCAAGAGAAGACCAGTGTCCCAAGAAGAGGGGTGAAGACCTGGCTTAGCTGGAGTTGAAGATTTCCTCAATGGAGGAGGAAGAAGAAACCCCAAGCCCTCAACCCTGATTTGGAGGCCAACCTACGAAAATGAGCTCTTGGCACACAAGATATTGACGCAACGCCCAGACACCTGTCAGATGATTGGAGCACCCAGCAGTTTGATTCAGTGGCCAATGATGGTTTCTCAAGCAATGCAGACCACAAACGCAGATGTTCTGTCACAGATGTTTGCAAGAACTCCGAAATTAGGGGAATATGGTGGCATGCAGTACAAAGCAGCAACCCCCATAAGCAGCCAACAGCCATCTTGAACCCCAGTCCAATGACCCACCAATCCCCAGTTCCCCCCTGGGACAACAGCCCCTACCCTGGCCTCCACTCTCCTACCAACCCACACCCCTACCCTCCCAAAAACCCCCCTGCATCAACTCCAATGTGAAGATGACCAGACTCAAAGGATCCAGGAAGACAGATCCAGAATTTCAACACCACAACCAGCACCAAGACCAGAGAAGACGCTGTCCCCAGAAGATCAGAAGATCCTGAATGAAGTTGAAGATGACAGGGAGATAGCAAGATTTCTCATCCACAAATTGGTCAACAGCATGGATTGGGAGTCTTAAGATGTGGAGATGTTTCAAGAAAAGCAGGGAGCACTAAGAAGAGCCAGCAAGAGGTTAGAAGAAGGAAAAGCCGGAAGAAAGCAAGGACCCCAAGACAGTCACTGCAATTAGACTTCCTAAGATGGAACTGAAGATGTTCGATGGAAAAGTGTCGAGATGGGATGAGTTCTGGGAATGTTTCAAGCATAATAAGAGGAATGTACAAGATCACCAGAAGCTGAAGTACCTGAAGAGTACTCTGCAAGGAGCTGCATTTGTTAACGTCTCAGACTTGGATGTGAAGGGAGACAATTGCAATGTCGCAGTGAAGCTGTTGAAAGAAAGGTATGGCCACAAGAACGACCTGAGAAAAGCACACCTCAATGGACTGTAAAAGGTCACAGTGGTATTGGGCTCCTATGAGATTCAAAAGCTGAAGAGTTTCTATGAAGAAGTGGGAAGACACTATAAAGCCCTTCTGGCCATTGATGTGAAGGCAGCCGACAATCAGGCGACCACGGTACCAAAGCTGATGAATAAGATTCCAGTTCAAGTCAGAATAAAGCTTACCCAAGAGAAAGAGGAAAACAAAGACCTTGCCATGGACGAGCTGGTCAATGGTCTACGAAGAACAGTGAAAATTCTGGAGAATTATGGAGTTCAAACAAGAGAACAGCAGCAAGAAGTCCGAAGACCCCACAACAGAAGGCCAAGGACCACATCAGAAGTGAGTTGGACAAAGAATACCCCCCATGGTGACACACTGATGTGAAGAAGAAGCTGAAATGCGATTTCTGCCTAGCATTCCACCAGTCAACTCTGTGCAAGAAATTTCAAGATGTGAGGGACAGAAAAGACGTTCTAAGGAAATTCAAAAGATGTTTCGAGTCCTGCAGACTGGACACATGGTGAAGTTCTGCCCCAGTGCAAAAGAAAAGTGCAAGAAGTGTTCAGTTGGAAACCACCAAGAAGCAATCTGTGATGCCGAAAAGAAACAGGAGGTTAAGAAACTAACTGAGATCTTGAAGAAGATTGGTGCTGTTGCAGCAGTGGCATATCAGTCACTCATGGTAAAAGTCAAGAGGAAAAATGGAACAAAGGTGTTCAGATGCAGAGCTCTCTTGGACTCGAAAGACAGACATTTGAAGGTCTGAACTAGCAAGTGCAAGAACTTGAAACAGAAGGCCGAAAGCTGGAGATAAGAAGTCTTCAGGGGAACTTTAGAATTGACGTGGACGTCAAGATGCTGCCAACAATAACTACAGTGGGGAATCCAGCTCCAATGGACCTGAAGAGAAGTATAAGCATTTGAAGAATGTCTTCTTCACATATGTAACCGACAAGGACAAAGATGGGAAACCCTGGAGAGCCAGTGGCAGTCAAAACGAAGCTTGGCTGGATGTTGATGGGCTCCACAGGAATTAAATTGCCTGCAAATGCCAAAGAACCAATGAATTTGACGATAGAAAATCAACCAAAGTTCAAGCAGATGTAGCCAAGCTGTTGGACTTGGAAACTCTGGGGATCAAACACAAAGATCCAGTTCATATGGCCTTCGATGAAGAAGTGAAGTTCAATAATGGAAGATATTCTGTATCGCTTTCGTAGAAGAGGGAAGCTTTTGTGTTCCTCAGAACAAAGCCTTGGCCAAAGGAAGACTGAAGAGTCAACTGAGAAAATTGAAGAAGCAACCGAAAGTTCTTTAAAAGTATGACGAGATCATTAAGTAGCAGCTGGAGGAAGGTATAGTTGAGCCAGTTGAATAGTGAGCCTGGAGATAGAGATACTCTCAGATTTCTGTTGGTAAAGTTGTCAAAGATAAAGAAACAGAAATCAACGAATACCGCTTCACAAAAGCAATTTTTGGAGCAGGACCGAGCCCATTCATCCTTGGTGCAACAATAAGGCATCATTTGGAGAAATACAAGCTTGAAAATTTAGAATTGGTAGATGATGTTAGAAGGTAGCAAAGTGGGCGTCCTACTACCATGGGCGTCCTACTACCAATTACGTCATCAGTGCCGTCATCAAGTTGCACTATAGTGTGACGGTTTTTATGGATCTAGCGTGCTGGTTTCTCCAACCTCGTTTTCAAGAGTCCTGGGAAAGGACCTAAAATGATGTAATAATCCTACCATCTGATTGGTTAGAACCTTCCAGAAAAAAGGAAAGTCCCCATGAAACGGGAAAGCCCCTAATAATCCTGTAATCTGATTGGTTAGAACTTTCTAGAAGGGAAAGTCCCTAAAAATGACGTAATAATCCTGCAATCTGATTGGTTAGAAGAAGGGAAAGTCCCAGATAATGACATAATAATCCTGCAATTTGATTGGTTAATTATGATAGTGCAATAATTCGAACATCATGTTTGAATCCTCTATATGAATAGAAGCATAAAGCGAAATCAGATCAGTTGCTGAAGAGTATAGAGTCTATAGAGTCTATAATAAATAATTTGTATTGTGGGACTTGATCAATGCGCAATAGCTCGGAAAGAGCAATCCAACAATCGTGAGAGTTGATGCACTACAACAGACCTTGGTGATCATAAAACAGAAAACACTGAATGTGAAGATTCAATAGAATTAGCCTACTGGCGTAAACATTCTAACCTACAAGGTTTTGTGGAGATGCTATGGCGAAAAAAGGGTAATAGTGGCGATTTTAACTGTATTGAACTAGAATTGACACTTGAAGACTTAGACAAGTTAGAAAAGACTCTTACCGAAAAGTGCTACCTACAACACACAGTCCCTTTTTTGGAAATAATGCTGATGAAAAATATTACAAAGATGATCGCGAGCTTGTATTAAATACTTGTGCTATAATTGACAAAGGATATAATGTAGTATACTACAGTTCATGGTAGAAAACATCTTGATCTGCTTCAACTTCCAAGGCATAACTTAGACCAGAATCGTCACTAAAGTTGTCTACAGCTTGCAATATATCACTCTCAGACGAAGACATGACTAGCAAGACAGTGAGACACAAAAGAAACAAAACAGAACTGTCTTTCTTAACCCTCACAAGACTAGGGAGAAAATGTGTGCATTCCTGGTATGACGTCAGAAAATGGCTACCTAAAACCTGGCCTCAAATAATCGAGGGGCGCCAGAAAACCCCCAAAAGCTGTTTATTGATGTACTGTCCCGAAAAATAATCTTCAGCTTCGTTATCAGCGTGTCTCGAACTCAATTATAAGTTGAAAATATTTTTTAGTGAAGAGGCACTTTAACAAAAAGTGCCCAGAGAGAGGTCGAGGGCGCCAGAAAACCCCAAAAGCTGTTTATTGATGTACTGTCCCGAAAAATAATCTTCAGCTTCGTTATCAGCGTGTCTCGAACTCCATTATAAGTTGAAAATATTTTTTGGGAGGGAGACTTTGAAAACTGCAGTATATTCTGCAGTCATACACTTAAATGATGGAGTATCTGGCCTTTGTGAAGTGTTCAAGAGATTATGACTGAAACCAGGTTTATACAAGAAATTTGTTGTTGAAGACTGACCTGAAAAGCATAGTCTATTGACATCTATAAGATCAGCAATGATGGGTACATACATGTGAAACATAAATGGCCTAAGAATCAAATAGAACCTTGTAAATTACAACTGAACCAGAGAAATTTTCATCACAATTTGTTGTTATTAATCAAATCAAAGTTTGATTGTCTCATGTCAGCAAGTAAAGGTTTATATTTATAAAAATTTCAAGCTTCGTGTGACAATTCTATTCTTTGTATGGGTTAGTAAGAGACCCTTAACGGAAATTTTATATTCTCAAGGAATGTTTTTTTTAAGCCTTACACCAGTATCGTGAATTTTGTTGATTTAATACTCATAGAGCTTCAACATTCAGAGAAAAAACAGCTTCAACTTTCAGAATAAAAAAAACAGCTTCAAGACAATGTTTGAAAAAATAAGGAAAAGTGTAAACAAGTCCATGCTTCTATGGATGGGTACCAATGATATCTAAGATTTAAGACTTATACTTGCAATCATTTGTTGCTTCGGTAGTAGCGGTTTGTTGCATTATTAGTATTATTAATCTAATAACAGTTTTTATCGTTTTTAATTTTTTGTTACCTATTTTGATTTTCTTGCGAGGTTTTGAAGACCTTTCATTCATCAAGGAAATATATTTTGTTGTCAAAAGTGCTGCTAATCCCCTTTTATTGTAAGACGATATTGATAGACTTCCAGCTTGAATGAGGATTATTAAAGCCCTTTGAATGACGTATTGCAAAGAGATTATATTACCTAGCCCGCCGACTTATTAGCCTCAACATTCCAATAACGACAGACGGCTTTTTCTTTGTATTTTCGATTGCGGATGTGACGAAACTTTATGGGGCTTCATGCTCGTGGCCGTGCCTTTGAACTCCTGCGTGCTTTTCAATAACATTTTTCATGTTTGTTATTTATTTTGATTTTCTAATAGATATATAGAGAGTGGAAGTTCAAAGTGAATTTTTTAGATTATTAGGATGCAGCTTACGTATGTTGTTAAACAAATAGGCCTATGTTAAACGATTCCCTTGTAAGCCTATTTATCTTTTTGGTAAGTTTTTTCTGATCAGCCAACCATGGTAAAATGCTAGGGTCTGTGTGATTTCAAACCAATTGAATTGTTGTGAATTTTGAGTGACAAATAATTTGCCTTCAAAGCAAAGGTTGCTAAAGAAGTATTGGGGTATTGGCCTGTTTAACTTTGTGCCATTTGTTTGCCAATCAGTCATGCATTTAATATTGAAACAAGAAATCTCTATCAATCTATTTCTTACGCACATTGGTATATCCTTTATTTTGCATTACAAAAGAAAAAGTCAATATTCAGTAATAACATAAAATTACATAATTTCATAGTTGTGGCTAGGTCTAAAAAGGGAAACGGGGAATGGGGAACATAGAAATGAAGGGAACCTCTAACAGGTAAAACAAAGGAATCTCTAGCAAATACATTTTTATGCAAAATGTGGCCATTCAACTAGTCTGTTTGAAATTACATGGTTTCTAAGAGTATTCTCTCATAATATATTAATATGGAAAGCATGAAAGTGCTGCATATGCTACAAACATTTGAAACATACTGCAAAATTAAGCTTCTGTTCGTTAGTTTAAATCTGCTTTAAACTGAGAAAATATCTAAGAATTTTTGCTGAAATGTTAAATATAAAAGTCTCTAAAAGGGGGTGTTATGATTTTTGTATTCTTTTCTTTCTTTCTTTTGCTAAAGAAAAACTAATTTGTTTCTTTTTTCATCAAATTTCTGTGAAATTCATTTCTATACCGCAAGTTATTTGAAGGTCTCTTTCATTTAATGTAATAGCAGAGGAGGCCTTGCCCCTACGTTGACCCCACAGCTTAAGCTTTTGGCCCCCAAGAAAGAGTCTACTTTGAAAAGATCCGTTTGTTGTTTATAAAAACTAGTTTGTTTATGTTTTTCTCGATTTCTGTGGTCCTTGTCTTACTCTCAAAAATGGAATGAAAAAGGGACATGTGTTGTCAAAGTTGGCATCATAAATGCAGTCAGTGAATTACCAAAATCTTAAACTTGTATTGCTTTCTCGTTTTGGTTGTCCGTTTTATGCTTGGCCCCTCCCAAGGTGTAAGTTCTTAAAAAAGGCCCTGGCGTCAAACTTTGTCCCCTGCCTTAGTTTAACTGAGTAAGAATTACGTTGGGCCATGTGTAAAGGGCTTAACTTGATAATGATAATGATAATAACCTCAGACAAAGGACCCTTGTTTCGGCAATTTCTACATTTGCATCTTTCATTGCACACCTTGCCGTTTGTATAGCACTTGCATCTTGTTTTATATCTAAGTGCATCTACGCATGATTGTCCATTCTTCCTATTCTTACTACATGAACATTCAATGCCTGGAAAAATATATTTCATTGCTTAATTTGCATTAGCATAATTAAAGATCATTAAAGAAGAGTAAAGTATTTTTTACCACCTGCGTGTGATTCAGGTATCATAACAATGTTTCTTTCTTTTGTGGAATCATAGTGACCATTATTGTAGGCAAGAAACACAGGAGCATCGGCTATAATACGCAATGGTAAAAATGGAATCAGATCTATATCATGTGATGAAGGAAATACGAAAATTCCAATTTGAAGGATATCGGCACAAACTTTAACAACCAAATCTCCAAAATTATGCACCCATACTCCATTGTTTGCAAAATCATCCAAGGCATCAAGCATTAAATCTGATTTAAGAAGGAAAGATCGATATGATACGTCATTCTTGATAGCGTCTACAAATTTTTTATGAAGCATTGTGGCATCTTCATTGTCATATTCCATCCAAAGTCGCAGTGAATATAGTTGCTCTTCACGTTGGAGCGATTTTCTGATTTCATAATATATTTCAAGTTGTCGTATAATTGACCTGGTAAGTTAAACAAATAAAAACTACAAAAATGACAAAAGTAGTGAAAAAATGAAATAATGATGATAATAATGAAAGTAATGAACCCATCTATAAGGAAATTTTGGTTGAAAAAGAAACTCATCGGAGTGTCTAATATGTTTAAAAATGGAACAATGTTTAACAGTGTCCCCTCATTGCACTTGGATTTTCAAATTTCAATTACATAACTTCAATTAGACAGAGACATTATCCCAACTGGAATGTTTTGCTATGATCAACAATTTTACAAACCTGCTAGTTGCTTCATGTTCCACCCTGCTCGTTGCTTCATGTTCCACCTGCTTTTCATTATAACTCCAATTTTGCAACTTGAGATTTTCGGAAGCAAACATGGGGAGGTCAAAGATATTTATACATCAGTTGTTTCATATGTCTTTGATATTATTCAGAATTTTGTAGATTTTTGATGCCTTATCTATTCTGATTCACATTTTGTTGGTTGAAAAAAGGTTCCACTGACATCACACCTGTTACTTCTTCATCAAGCAGTGTTGACTGCAGTGTTGCAATAGGCCTGCAGAGAGATACTTTTGTACTGCAGTTTTGTTTAATACCTCTCTTCTTTGAGTTTTAATGAATGAATATCACTGTCAACAATGCCTTTAGCAGCTCTGGGTCAATGGTGGAAATGTTTCTTAATATCGATGAATTGAGCATCTTATGAAGTCTTTCATTACTTTCTGTCCCACTTCCAGCTCTTATGCCAGACAAACAACCCTGTTCAATGTAATGGCTTAATTTTAGAATCCCGTCGTAAACAGGTTCTTTCACTTCCTCATTTGGGCTATCAATATAGTGTTCCCAAAGATCAAGAAAATCATCAAGATTTTTCTTAATAATTTGGCTTTTTGGAGAATCTTCTTCCCTAATGTTCTTCTCATCTCCTGGATTTCTAAAGATCAGTCCAAATTCTGTACCAAACTGCAGCGCTGATGAGGACATTTTACCGGGAATATGCTTCACAACTAGTTGCACTGCATGGAATAGATCTAGTTTTACTGGAACCAGATCTCCAAAGATAGACTTGTAATGTTTTTCTTCTCCACCAGGTGCACAACACTTATCAAAGATAATGTATTGCAGAGCTTTTTTGTGCTTTAACAGACGTTCATGCAAGTCAACAAGCAAGTCATGAATCTGCTCATGGGATGTTGTGGATGTAAGCCACCAGGCGAGAACCTCACCCTTCTCATTTAAGACAATGAATAAATTTTCAAATTGTTTTACGTATTTATTGTCACACTCTCGAAATACCCTAACATTTTTGCTCACCTGAAAAGTGTGATCAGCTATTTTCCTATTCATGTCCATCTTATAATGCTGCTCTTCTATTGAAATCATCCAAAAATATCTGCATAAGTTTGTCTGACGACGGAGAACTAAACATTACTCTTTCTGTAAAATTGTCACTTTTATCAGTTGTCTCTGTGGAAAGAGTCAAACGTTTCAAATACTGCCTGTAGTTCAAGCTAGCAATACACTCCGACATTTGGAAAAAGTTTATTCCATGTAACACCCATTCATTTACCATTTTGATCAAATCATATGTCACTGCCGTTCTGTGAAATATACGAATATTGAATCGATTCTGTATACTATTTGAGAGAACGTTCATAATTTGAAAACTTGCAGACAGCATCTGATGATTGTGCTGGCAACAATACAATCTTTGAACAAGAAGTATATTTTCACACAAGTCGTTCACTATTCGTGGATTTCGAATACCAAATTTCACTAGGCGGTCTCCATGATGAGGACATCAGATTTCAATTCCATAGAGTAGATTTCAATTCCATTTGTAAGCTTTGTTGTTGTGCCAAGTGTCGGCTGCATTTTCTGTAGCTCTTGCTAATGGTCAACATTTCAAGTTATTTTACCTTTATTTCATTTCAATTCGGTATGAAGTTGAAGGGAAAAGAATGAACTACTTTCTAGACAGTCACTTCGAAGATTTATTTATCGGTACAAGTCACATAAGTCAAAACTTGATGTGCTCTGTCGTGTGCTGAAGAAATGGCCTAGGCAATGGGCCTAAGTTGTTAGGCGCCCAAATGCCTTGCTCTCGCGATGCTGATGAAGAATGTCAGCTGTCAGCATTATGTTATGACTCAAATGCTATTTTAGACATTGTTTCTCAATTGAAAAAAGTGGATTTGAGGTTGCCAGTAGATGATTATCTTAGAATCAAAAATTTGGGAATTCTGCGAAGTGACAAGCGAACAGGAAGAGGGAAGAGGGGTACTGGTCACAAGAGGAATAGAAAAATTGATCTGATTACTGGATATAATGCCAAGAATCTAATGCCTACTGGATAAAGTACCAAGAAAAAGCAATGATAAAAACTTCCTTACAATTGGCTGTGTTAATGTTCGCTCTATACGGAACAAGACATCAGATTTTGTTACCAGTGTCACTGATGACAACTATGACATTTTTACGGTTACAGAGACCTGGCTAAAGGAAGATGATGCAGCCAAGCACATTGAGTGCACCCTGCCAGGTTTCCATTTTCTTGATGTGCCAGGGATTGACAGAAATGGTGGTGGAACTGGGCTGCTAGCCAAATCACGTCTGAAGACGAAGCTTATAAACTCGGGTTGTAAGTCATCTTTTGAATTTTCAGAATGGAGCTTGAAATGTCAGTCTGGTTTTATAACATTGATAATAGTCTACAGACCTCCATATTCAGCACAGCATCCTGTGACTGCAAGAACATTTATGGATGAGTTTTCTAATTACTTAGAATCTGCTATAATAACAACAAATAAATTACTCATAGGTGGTGACTTTAACATTCATGTGAATGACCAGAGTGATGTGACAGCAAAAGCACTTCTTGATTTGCTCCAGAATTATGATCTAATCAACTATGTTTGGCAGCCCACTCATGTAGCTGGCCATACATTAGACCTGATCGTTTCAAGAAATAATAATGAGATTTCACTTGACAGTCCACAAATGAGGCTTTTTATTTCGGATCATTGCTTTGTTAAAGTTGTATCATCCATTTGAAAAACCGGAGGTCCAGACCAAGGAGATAAGCTACAGAAAATTGAAGGATATAAATCTAGAAAATTTGAAACATGATATTGCAGCAAGTAAATTGGTAAAATCAGATTATAATAATCATTCTCTGACTAAGCTAGCTGAGTTATATGATACTACTTTGGGTACAATTCTAGACAAACATGCACCAGTTATAAAAACTAGTCTTAGGATAAAGTCAGTATCCCCTTGGTACAACAGTGAGCTTAGTGGCATCAAACACGAAAAACGAAATGCTCAAATAAAATGGAAAAGAAATAGAAACAGTGCAGACTTCGAATTATTTAAAAGAAAACGGAATGATTATATCAAGAGTTGTAACGATGCTAAAATATCATATTACTCAAATAAGGTTGAGATTTGTGATGGCAATCAAAGGCGCCTTTATCAATTTTTTTCTAAACTGACAAATGGAGAAAAATGCATACCATATCCTGATGAGTATACAAAAGAAGATCTTTGCAAAATGTTTGGAGACTTCTTTGGTGAGAAAATTGATACAATAAGATCGCACATTGATGCAACAGTTGAGACAGAAGGTATAAAAAATGTTGTAGATTATAGCTTATCTTCAGCTGTTCCTACATTTGATCAGTTTAAAGAACTATTACAAGAAGAGGTTAAGGGTATTATTATGAATTCAACAAATAAATATTGCTCTTTGGATCCATTACCAACAGAAATATTAAAAACATGCATCGATGTATTGATTGGTCCAATAACAACAATTGTAAACAAATCACTATTATGTGGAAAATTTCCATCATGTGAAATGTGCAGTTGTCATTCCTTTATTGAAAAAAGTGGGACTGGATCTTATTTGCAAGAACTATCGTCCTATCAGCAACCTCTCTTTTGTTTCTAAAATTGTGGAAAAATCAGCACTGCCCCAATATGTTCAGCACCTGCAAGGACTTGGGTTGTACTCAACTGAGAACTCTGCATACAAGCAGCATCATAGTACAGAGACATTACTTGCTAAAGTTCATTCAGATATCATGAATAATAAGGATAAACAGAAAGTGACCATCTTAATCTTACTGGACCTAAGTGCTGCTTTTGACACGGTTGATTTGCAAATATTGTCAGAAATCCTCCAAAAAAGATTCAACATATCAGGCACAGTTTACAAATGTTTTATCTCGTATCTTAAAAACAGAGAAGAAAGAATTATGATAAAGGACACCCTGTCTGAAATTTACACGCTCAAATATGGAGTACCCCAAGGAAGTTGTGCGGGGCCTGTGGTGTTTTTGGGATATTTGAGCTCTCTGTATGATGTTATCGAGCTCCACTCCCCTAGTGTGGCAGCTTATGCTGATGATACACAGCGTTATCTTGGCTTTAATACATCTAGTGCTGAAGAACGAATCCAGGCAACAAAAGATATTGAAAACTGCATATCTGACATTCGTGCATGGATGTTAACTCATCGTTTGAAAATAAATGATGACAAAACTGAATTGTCAGTTATTGGTACAAATCAACAGCTAACAAAAGTACCAAATCTGTCATTAAAAGTTGGATCTGCTGAGACTGAAACATCTGACACTGTAAAAAATCTTGGTGTGGTATTTGATGAGAAAATGACCATGGAGAAACACGTAAATAATATCAGTAGGAAGGCTTTTTCTCAATTGAGACGACTGAGACAGATTAGAAAATACTTGTCAAAAGAAGCGACAGAATCATTGGTCCATTCTTTTGTTTCCTCATCACTTGATTATTGTAACTCACTGCTTTACCGATGTGCTAAAGGCCTTCTGGATAAATTACAAAAGATTCAAAACTGTGCAGCACGAGTTGTGATGGAAAGTAGTAAATATGACCATGCGAAACCACTTCTCAAAGCTCTCCATTGGCTGCCAGTGGCACAACGAATAGCTTTTAAGATTGCATTGTTGACATATAAATGTCTCAACGGATTTGCACCGAAGTATCTCGTCAATCTCTTGGAAGTTCAGGAAAGCCGCAGAGTACTGAGATCAAATAAGCAAAATAGATTGAAGCTACCAATGACCAGAACCAAAACACTTGGCACCAGAGCTTTTGCATATGCTGCTCCTTGCGTATGGAACTCTTTACCGGATAACATAAAGAACACAAAATGTATAAATACCTTCAAACAGCTCCTATTAATTTTGGACAAAATTTTAACAAGCTTTTATATAACTATTTTGATGCTAATAAATTCTTATTTCTTATTGTAAATAGGACTTAAACTGTAAAGCGCGAGAAATGCATGTGGTAAGAATGTGTTTCTTTGTAACAAGATTCCATTGGCAGTGGTGGCTCTATAACACTATCAAATTTGCTGTTTCGTGGATCCGCGATGAAATCTTTTATGACCATAGAAAGGTAGTCTTTGCTTTCCTTATCCAAAAACACTCCTTCAATGCAGTTTTGGGTGATCAGCAACATGATTGGAAATGAGAACAGGAATCAGAAGAAACAGAGATGTGTCGCCATTATTTTTGTATCTTTCAGACAAGTACTAAAGACATGGACTCTGTTGATATATGAGTGTTGCATTGCGTAACTTGATACTGTTTAAGTATCAATGTCAAATGCTAATGATGGTTAATCATCGTTTTCATCTCTCGCTTTATATATATGACCGAGGACTACCTTGTCAAATGGGCTTTTAACGAGAGTTGTTGCCTAAAGCGGGATGGGCATCTGAGCTGGGTTAACTCTTGTCGTCTATATCTTGAGACGTGTGGGATTGACTCCAACCCCAATAAGATAAAATGGATGATATCAAACCATTTCAAGTCCTATATAAGCCCATCACTAAGAAAATGCTACGAGCGCTATTGGTCGAATGAAATTAAATCAAATGTTGGCCCGTCAAATAAATGAAATGGTACGCTCAGAACCTATGCAACATTTAAAGGACACTTCCAGTATGAGCCCTATACTAAAATTAATAATAAATCATTAACAAGATGCTTTGCGAAGTTCCGTTGCAATGATCACAGCCTGCGAGTTGAGACTCGTTGAAGAGAAAATTTACCTTTCGATTTGAGGACAAAAATTGTCTGATGTGTAATGAAAACACGGTTGAAGACGAGATGCATTTTCTTACAATCTGCCCAAAGTAAAAAAGTTTACGAACTGAGCTGTATGGCAAAATTAAAAAGTCTGTAACAAACTTTAAGTTTCTTTTTTATTTTGAGCCTAAAAATATTCTTACATTATCCTTAATCGACATTGTTGTAAATTGGCCCTATGATCAAGGGTAATAAGTCTAATTTTTGTTATTAGCCATATATAATAATACCAGAACATGCACAGAATAAAACAACATGTCAATTTCCCATGCAACATAGGGGAAATGCAGCAATGTAACGTTTACCCTTTAGTATTCTTTCATCTTACAGCCATAGCAACCAGTTTTTGTATTTAGGTCATTGTACTGTAAAATTGTAGGCTTGCAATATGTGCAAAAGAGGACGTACCATCTTCATCTGGCAGTACAAAATTATCAGTGTCCAGTCTGCGGGCAATGTTTCCCCAGTGATATCTAATTGAAAACAATGCAGATGGTCATTGTAAAAATTCATTTTGGAGACGTAAATTCAGTCTTAATCCTATCTCACCTGGGTGTTTCAGATAATTCTCAACATGTGAGTCATATGACCCTGAAAAGTAGAAACTCAAACTTCAGGTATATCCAGCATATGAACTGGCTTCAGATTGTACCTTAGAGACAAAAGAAAAAAGCTTGGTAGGGGGGTCATTGTATCCCCCCAGGTGAGATTGGGGTCAATAAAAAATTGAGTGTCATGTTTACCTATTGTTGCGGAGACAACTTCAAAGCTTTCTGACTTAGCTGCATCGTCCGTCTTTAATTGTGTCGATGACTCCTGGGTTGCTGCAGCATGCCACACTGTAAAGTTGAAAACATTATTTACCATCTCAGAAAATCACAAGATAAGCTAAAATTTGACAAACAAAGGTTCACAGCAATTGTTTGACATTTTATTCAGTCCTAGCTATATTTTGACTGGATTTTATCAAGTTATGACAGAATGTATTCTTTACTCCATAATGAAAGATGATTTTAGCACTTTATGAATACTTTAAAAAGCCCCCTCATTCGAGCCCCCAGCTCCAATAAGCCCCCCTTAAAAATAATAATAAGTGAATAAGCCCCCAAGGGGCTAATTCCAGGATTTACGGTAAGCAAGAGTAAGACATAATTTCAAGGATTTGACGAAATAATAATGATACTTACCATCCATTAGGTTAGCCAACAAGTTATCAGGCAAAATGTCATGGGAGTAGTGACATCCCCATACTTGTCGCTTTGGGAGATTTACTTTCACTCTTGAGCAAGCATATTCTGAGCTTTCCACCAGGTTTTTAGAGCTGCTCTTGTTGTCAGCTCATTGGAGATGACACCATGTCTTTCAAAAACACAATAGCACCAGGAATGTAGACTGCCAGTGCCTTCTTGTATCTTTCTTTATCTTTGACGTGACATTGATGGTGAGGAGCATGAATTTTTTGGCCTGCAATATAGGGCACCATTTTAATAAATGTGGAAGTCCTGGCAAGGGCGCCAGAAGCATGAGGGCTGCTCTCATGAAAATTACCAAATTTTTTATATTTTCCTATTCTTTGTCCCTAATTGCACCTCTGCCCTCGTCGTTCAGTGATTGGGAACAGAAGTGACAAATATTATTCTGTAGAAGCAGAAGCAAAGCGATCAGGGGCTTTTAAAATAATGACACTCAGTTTGTGTAAGAAATTGTGTCTAATCGTGTCCCTAAAGATGGTAAATTTCTAAAACTTTGGCAGTTTTATCAGATTCAAAGTCTCTTCTTGCTAATTTTCTTTTGTTTTTTTTTTTGGCGATACAACTTTGTTTTCTACCCACCAAAGAAATCATCTAGTTAATTATTATATATAGTCGATAATATTAGTTAGTTTGTAACTTGTTTGTTCTTAGATTTTTACTATATATATTTCTTTCTTACATGGCTCAATGTAAAACAGTAACAGCATTATATACTGTTTTGACTGCACGTATTTTTTCATAAGAACAAAGTAAAGAACATAAAGCTTCAGAGACTGAACAGTTAAGAACATGCTTAGAACATTACATTTGTGAAGTTTGTGAACTTAACAATAGACTTCCATTGCTGTTTGTTGGTAAAAATTCTCTTTGTATTTCTTACTTTAACCTTTATATTATTTAAAGAAACATGTGCGTCCTTTTTCGTGGCAATTATCAACTTATTTGAAAAACAAAAGTTTTACAGAAGAAAGAAAATTAAGAACATGTTGAGAACATTTGAAGCCTTCAAATCGAGACAATTAAGAACATTGCATGGCTTTCTTCAATTTCAATTTCAATTTCAAAAAACGTGTAACATGTATATTTAATGAAAAATTAATGAATGAAAATGAACATAATAACGTTTTACTAACAGCATTGCTTGCGTATTGCGTAAACTGTATTTGAACCGCATAAGAAAATAAAGGTTATGGGAATCCACCATTTTTTATGGGCAGCATTTTGCATAGCCTCTTTCAATGTTAAAATGACAGCGATTGAAGTGGGAACATGGCGTATGGTCTTTCTTTGTTCACTTTTCTTATCCTCGGCCAATGGTATGTAATCTTCGATATTTGGGAAAGGAATAACCCGGCCAATTTACCAAATCAAGGATCCTTGAATTTCGTTGATTTTCCTTGAGAAAACCTAGGGATGATCAAGGAAACCCCAGGATCCTTGAGCAGTATTTCTTGTTGCGAAAAAAACCTTGATTTCAGTACCTCAAGGACCTTGAGAAAACCTTGAACACTATTCAAAAACGTCTGTTGTTTCAAGGATTTAGATCCAACCTTGAACCATATTTGAACCAAGGACCTTGAGAAATCCTTGAATTGCCAATGAACTCCTTTTAGTTCAAGGTATTTCATGAAACCTTGAGAAAATCAAACACACGGCACCTTGAGAAAACCTTGAGCTTACGAAAAGTTTTGGCGCCAAAATACAATTCTAACGGTTTGATAACGACTTTTCTCCAGGAAGGCAGACACGATTTTCGTCTGTTCAAAATTGCACAGTTTTTATGGTTTTTAATAATGGGCACAGTAATTTCATAAACCAAACAACGATGCTGATAAACAGTCGATTACTATGAGGACCTATTTTTACTATGAAAGACTGAAAATGCAGAAACTGTCGCTAAATTGGCAGAACAAACTTGAAGGTGAAGATGTAAGTTGTTGCATTCTTCGAGTATGGTTTAAAATTCGTGTTGTTTTTGTAGTTTAGATAACGCCTATTATGCAGAGGCTAAAATTAACTCATCAATTTGCTACTAAAAGCATTTAAAGCGTTTTAGCATATGACTTATTTCCATAGGCGCTCAACGTTTTGAGCTTATTTAAATTTCGGAACTCAAAGCTTCCAAAAATAGCTATTTACACCATTTGTTTAAATACTACAAATGACAAAAAGTACTAAAGGCAAATTAGTTTATTTCTTGTATAAGCCTTTTCTTCGGTCTCAGTTTATATTTGATCTACTAAGAGTGGTTAAAGACGGGTTAAAATGTGTTTGCTTCATGTTTTTCACATTTGGCGTTCTTGTTCTTCTAATTCCAACATTCAGTATCAGAAATTCTCAATCTAGTATTCGGAATTCATTGATTCATGTTGGGAATGTGTTGGAAAATCGCGTGTTGATGGAGCTGAAGTTTATTTTATTAGAGGCGTTTCATGAAACAATGCAGAATAAAAAATAACATCGGGCCTTTAGAATCATAATTTCTACTTTTATTAATCTTGAATGAAAATAGAGTGTCATCTTCTCAAGGTTTATCTAGGGTAATGATGTATTCTATACCTAGGTTAACCTAGGTAAAACCTAGGTTTTCTTTCAAATAATTGTTATTGATTTAACCTAGGTTTAACCTAGGTATTCCTGTCATCAGAAATATCGGCCGATGACATCCAAATATGGCATCCTTGAGCAGACCTAGGTTTTCCTTGAACTGTTTTTCTTTCCATATACAGCTACGTTGTTCCAATTTAAAACCTAGGAAAACCTAGGTCTTCTCAAGGATTGGCTCAAGGAAAACCTAGGTTCATTTCTAGGTTTTCCTTGAGAGATACACCTAGGTTGACCTAGGAAAAACCTAGGTTATCCTTGAGCCAATTTTGCCCGGGAACAGCCAGGTGCGAAAAGAATCTGAAAGATAGTATTTATATTAATCAGGAAATACAGTAATAGCAGTTATATGTTGGTCAAGAAAGCTTATATTTCTGACACTCGATGTCTCAAACACTAGAGAGGAATTGAAACTTTTTCAAGAGAGTGAATGTTTGAATAACGTTTATAGTTTTGAAGTGACTTTTAAGGACCAGCCCCAAAAAAGCTGGGTTTAGGTAATAACATGTAAGTTCTCTGCACTTTGTAAATACATGCGTCAAAAATTCAATTTTGGCATAAAAATCAAGAAACTCTTCTACATTAAGAAGAAATGGAAAAAACTATGAAATCTTTTCATTAAACTGAGGTGGTTGGGTAATTTCTATGTAAACATTATCTCCAGGAACTATTAAATTTAAATATTGTCTTAATTTGGATTGCTGAGAATTCTGCAAGTCACCTCCAGTGCTACATGTGGAGTTCAGCTCAATTTGCACCAAATTAAGTAATATCAATATCAATATGACAGTTACTTTTCTACTACACAATCCCTTATTCTAAAACGGTTGCAAGGGATTTTTCCAAGTGAATGATAATTATTCTCTATTCACCTGGCAATTTCCTTTTTGCTAAGACAAGAAAATTTAAGCAACTCTGGGTTCATTGTAACAATGTGCGTCGTTTTTGCCTTCAACATGGAATTTCAAACGACACGTTGAACCTCAATGAAATGAAAGGAAATTGCAAAGTAATCAACACCATCAATAATCAATATTGTTATTTATTAACAATTAAATAGCGAATATAATCAGAAACGAACCCTAATGAAAACATGCACTGTCACTTTCTCCAAAATGGCTGAGTCATCACAGTCATCCTAAAAAATTGGCAAATAACTCTCCTGGAGTAGTTTGTAAACATAAAGTGTTTAAAAGCCCCTGTCTCTGATTCGATAGCCTTTCCTCCAGCCATCCTCTCTAAAATGAGCTTTTTTGAAGACAACACGTAATAATTGTTAAATAATGTTATTTTCCATCATGAAACGATTCTAAGCACGTGATAGCATGTTAATATGACACTTAAGTTACAGTTCTGCAATATTATATCATACTTATTTCAGATGATAAGTTTCTTTTGCAATCTATCGTGTGAAATGTTGCAGCAGCGAGAACATTATGTAGAAGACAATCCGGGAGAAAACTCAGGTTTATTCAAAACTATGTCATATTCTCTTTACAAAGACATAATCTTGCTATTGGAAGGGTTCCATCAACTGCGTGTCAGACAAAAATTACTTTTCAAAGGGCATAGTTGCCAGGAATACAAGGAATGGTGCATTGATGCAGGTGTGATAGCCTCAGGATCCGCAGATCAGGCTTTTGAAGGACGCCACTACTACAGGTGCATGAGAGTCCATAAAGAACGCCCTTTGCCAGTTCAAGATTGAAGATATAACAGCATCTCTTATTAATACATCTCCACAATTGATGTCATTGATTGTTGCTTTAAGAAAAGAGCCAAATCCAAGTACTCTGGAAGAACTTGTAAGATCAACGGAATTTGATAGCCTAGTGGCAAGTCTTACCAAAGCCGATGATAGTTCAGCAGCTAGCATGACCATTGCTTATCTTAAAGAAGTCTCCTCGATGCTTGCAATGGTATCAGCTGTAGGAGAAGGAAACATAGAACGACACCTCCAGTCAGAAAGGGATATGTTGAAATTAGTCTTCTCGTTCAATCACCAGAATTACGCAAGATATTGCAGTTATCAACATGTTTATCTGCATTCACTACAACAACAAGATCATCCAGCATTTCAGAAACTAAAAGTCAAGGGTATCCGAGGAAGTATTACTGGTGGACAATGATGCTAAATATCTTTAGATATAACGTATTGACATTGAAATCTTTGATTTTATCGTCACCTGAACTGACCTGAACGAAGCCTGCTTGCATACTTCATATACAGCAGTTTATTCTTAATTTACTGGGTCCAGATGTTCTTTCATAATGTCTTTCTTCCTGATTTTCCATGAAACTTTAACCTTTTTAAAATATATTCTTTGATAAGTTCTTCTAACTCTGCACCTTTTTGAAATCAGTGTCAGGTGGCCTAAGCTTTGTTTACAGCAACTTCAACACAGCTGTTCTTCCTTTCAAAAACGAATTTTGAAATGATAACTCCAGGTTCAGTTGCAGTAGCTATTTCTTTCACTTCTCCACCCAAAAACCACTAGGTTAAACCAATTTTCGAGCACAAAATTGAGCAATATGTTGAACCTTAATGAAATGAAAGGAAATTGCAAAGTAATCATCACCATCAATAATCAATATTGTTATTTATTAACAATCAAATAGCGAATATAATCAGAAACGAACCCTAATGAAAACATGCACTGTCACTTTCTCCAAAATGGCTGAGTCATCACAGTCATCCTAAAAAATTGGCAAATAACTCTCCTGGAGTAGTTTGTAAACATAAAGTGTTTAAAAGCCCTGTCTCTGATTCGATAGCCTTTCCTCCAGCCATCCTCTCTAAAATGAGCTTTTTTGAAGACAACACGTAATAATTGTTAAATAATGTTATTTTCCATCATGAAACGATTCTAAGCACGTGATAGCATGTTAATATGACACTTAAGTTACAGTTCTGCAATATTATATCATACTTATTTCAGATGATAAGTGTCTTTTGCATTCTATCGTGTGAAATGTTGCAGCAGCGAGAACATTATGTAGAAGACAATCCGGGAGAAAACTCAGGTTTATTCAAAACTATGTCATATTCTCTTTACAAAGACATAATCTTGCTATTGGAAGGGTTCCATCAACTGCGTGTCAGACAAAAATTACTTTTCAAAGGGCATAGTTGCCGGGGATACAAGGAATGGTGCATTGATGCAGGTGTGATAGCCTCAGGATCCGCAGATCAGGCTTTTGAAGGATGCCACTACTACAGGTGCATGAGAGTCCATAAAGAACGCCCTTGTCCAGTTCAAGATTGAAGATATAACAGCATCTCTTACTAATACATCTCCACAATTGATGTCATTGATTGTTGCTTTAAGAAAAGAGCCAAATCCAAGTACTCTGGAAGAACTTGTAAGATCAACGGAATTTGATAGCCTAGTGGCAAGTCTTACCAAAGCAGATGATAGTTCAGCAGCTAGCATGACTATTGCTTATCTTAAAGAAGTCTCCTCGATGCTTGCAATGGTATCAGCTGTAGGAGAAGGAAACATAGAACGACATCTCCAGTCAGAAAGGGATATGTTGAAATTAGTCTTCTCGTTTAATCACCAGAATTACGCAAGATATTGCAGTTATCAACATGTTTATCTTCATTCAGTACAACAACAAGATCATCCAGCATTTCAGAAACTAAAAGTCAAGGGTATCCGAGGAAGTATTACCGGTGGACAATTCTCATCAATTCAGGGAGATTTGATTACCAAGTTGTTCAATAGAGAAACAAAAAGGAACTGCCGGGCCTTTCAGAGCTGGATTCATCACCAACTCGTCAGCCGTCAATACGTGGATTCGAACGATTCACATTCACAGTAAAATTCAAGAAACATTCAGGGAGAAGTTTATTTTGAAAACAGCCTCCAAACACAAGGAACTAACTTTGGGTGGAAAAACAAATCATGCAGAGCATGCGAAAAGCCTGAAGCAACAGCGGAAAAATTATGGTATCAACCCATTTGATGTATGTCTGCCAAAATATTTTCATACTGGTATACAATAAGAAAGCTCTGTGGTCAGGGATATGTTGCATGCATTAGCAACATCCCTAAGGCAGTCAGACAAGGCATCCCTGAGAAATTTCCTTATCAGCGAATCTAGCTCAGTTACTGAAGAGATACCAAAGCATTGTTCCTGGTTTATTGACGGACTAGCTGCAATTCGTTCACTGCAACTGAAGAAGACATACCGAGAATGGCTGAAAAATCTCATATGCTTTATTACCAAGCCTTAAGATTCAAATGCAATACAGGTGGGCCTCATCAACGACACGTACAGAAAAGACAGCATAAAATCTGGCCTAAGAAAGGACAGAGGTGAATCTGAAATAAGAGCCACCATTGAAGGATTCGAGCAGCATATGCTGAAAGAAAGCAAATAGCATGAGTTTCTAAACAGTGAAGAAAACAAAGAAGAGCTTATAGGAGTAATAGCCAAATACCTCAAAATATCAGAAGGTAAAAGCTTGCTTAAGCTTCCTTACATATTCAATGCTGGTGATGTAACGTTTGCAGTTACAGAAGAAGGCTGCACCGTCCTTCACGTATGTAATCACGAACAAGCTGATACGCGTCTTGTTCTCCATGCCTCGTTGGTCAATATTGATTTAGTGGTAGTCTCTTAAGACACTGATGTTCTCATTCCATTAATTTGGGCATATGAAAAATGCAGAATAAAGCGCAATTGGTACTTAAAGTACGATCATAACAAGTATGCTAACGTTGGTACCATCTGCACTTTTCTTGGACCAAAGATAACCCTGGCCTTTCCTGCTATCCATGCAATGACAGGTTGCGATATGACCTCGTACTTTTATAAAGTTGGCAAAGTTAAGGTACTGAAGAATTTAATCAATATGCCCAGTTACTGTGACCTGCTTGAAAATCTTGGCAAAGACAAATTGTTAAAGGATGACATGTTAGAAGACGCCAAAGAATTCATTAGCACTGTTTCCATACAAGAAAGAACAACAAGACATATCTTCAGAGTAGAATTCGTTTATACAAAAATATGAAAGCCAAATCATCAATGTCTCTACCCCCTGATCCCGACTCAGTTTTGCAAGCCATTCTGCGGGTTCATTATCAAGTTTACATCTGGCTACAATGTATTGAAATCAATCAAGAAGCACTAGCCTATACCAATTATGGATGGAAATGGTGCGAAAATGAAAAAATAGTTGTACCAGTATGGTTCTCAGGAAGTCAACTGCCACTGTCTGTGTTAAAAAGCAGCACAAAGAAGAAAAAAAGGCAAAAAATATTAATAGCGATCAGGCAGATGCCGAATCTGAAGATGAACAAGGGATAAAAAGACCGAAAAGAAGAAGAAACCATGCGCCATTTGCATTATGCACAGATCCTGGAACTAACAGTTGCGGTGAAGAAGCTGATGATGATGTTTCTGGAAACAACACCAATTATACTTTTTGGAATCTGACAGTGACTGGGAAGTTTCTGACTTTCTTTCAAGCAAAGACTCTGGTGATGAATGGCTCCCATAAATTGAGTCAATTTTTGTTAATAAAATGGCAAATTAATCTATTTTTTCTTACATTCAATCTCGAAAACCATCAATGACATCATAATCTAAAAATAGAAACTACTTAATATACCATCTAAATTTATATCATTCGATAAGGCATGTATTGCCCAGTGTTAATATTCCATTTTTATATCATTAAGACCAAATGGTCGGAAAATATTAACGTTTAAAGAACAATTTAGACCAATTTGATGACATCATCAAAATTTTGACTTCCGGTCATTTTTCGAAATGTTGTCTGGTCTCAAATGAATCTCCTTGAATTAAAGTCTAGATTCAAGCAATAAAAAGTTTGGTTAGGCACTTCCTTAGATTGCTGGACAATTTACCCCATCTATCAGCCTTCGCACAGTCCAGTTGGGGTTCTGTCTTAGAAGTATCTGAATTATCTTTCTCTTTTGATGGTCAGATATTTTTTTTGGTCGTCTACCAACATTTAGACCTTTCTTTATCTTTTTTTGTAATATCCCCAGTTTCTATATCTTGTATATTTCAGACCTTGAAACATTCATTTCGTTCATAACATCTTGTATCGGTTCACCACCTTTGTGATACACTAAGGTTCGCATTTCTGGAGAAATAAAAGGATAGGGCTCCATTCTGTTTGCTATTTCAGTTTAGTTAGCCCTATTTCATGAATTTATAAGGGCAGTATTTACTATGACGTCACAATAAATAAAGACCCCCTTTATACATAAGGTATGGTTTGGTACCAGGTTAACTTCTCATATACCCAGTTTTGCCCGCTGTGTGCTCGATACCCATATTTTGCCCTAAACATAAAGATAATCCTGGACAAAACCTATTAAGACTTTTTGCAAGATGCTAACAAATTTTTAAACCTCCTGTATTAAGGTGCACTTATTGACGAAGGACCCCCTTCCCCCATTTCAATGTTGTTTTTACAGAACGTTGAAGCATTTCCGGTAAAAGTTTTATGTGTCAACAAAAACAACATTGATATTGGGGTGTGGGGGTTACTTTTTTACCAACTATTCAAAAAGCCAAATGAAGTCTCTATTGTTTTGTCTAGGATTGTAGTTAGAGGCTGCCTAGTATTGCTTGATCCAAGCTACGCATGCCTTTTTGGTTGCCATCAAGAACAGCTTATTTCTGAGTCTTATGATGGTCCATGTCCTTGCCTCATCAAAATATATATTGAGGATGTTATTGGAGCAACATCACTTTCTCTTGCCAAATCCAAAATTTTATTCAGTATGCCAACGATTCTCATCGTGCCTTACAGTTCACTCACACCATCACAGAAGAAAGCCTTCCGATTCTCAACATCCTGCTAACATTTTCTGACAATATTATAGCTACGTCCATCTACTACAAACCAACTGACTCTCACTGTCTTCTGAACTGCGACTCCTGTCATTCAAAGAAGTGCAAGGACTTCATTCCTTATTTCAACATGGCGTCACATCTATGATTTGCACTCAGTGTAAATGGTAACTTTGTCATGTAAATAACATATGGTGTAATGTATATCTGCATTTATCTCCAGTGTTAAAACAGAGGCCAGGTAGAGGCTACTGTAAAAGGTTAGTGCAGAGGCTGTAAGGGCCTTCTGGGCTTTGTGAGACACGTGCATTGTGGGATTGGACGCCATGACGTCAGCCTCAGCCAAGTGCTGTGTCAGCATGATTCTGATATAGTTTAAAGGTAGTTTCCTTTTCTTTGTAATCTGAATTGTATAACAAAGTAAGAAATATCACTCAGTTATCCTCAAACCGCAACTCGAGCCTCAAAGACCACAGGCTAACTACTAGATAAATACAACAAATGAGGTTTTGTTATGGCAGACAAGGACCGTTAATCTCAAGGTGCAGGTTGGCGGCAGGAAAAACCAACAAGAAAGAGGGATTCTTCAGGTTTGAGTTTGAGACATCTTATCGAGAAAAGTCACTTTCACTCTCATTTAATATTGTACCCCTATTATGAATAGACTCTTTTTTGATTTACTAAACTAAAACAGCAGCAATGTCCTGAATGGGGACTCCAAAAAATTTTGGTAAATTGGGCAGGGAGACTCCTGAAATCAATTTTTTAGGTACGATTTACATAATAAGAAAGTATATCTTTATTCAGAACAGTTGTTCAGGCTACTTTTTTCAGTATAGAATTTGAGCAAAGTTGTTTTTTTGGGTCAGGAAACATGATTTATTTTCCAGCCATTTACAAAGATGCAGGTGTCACAATCACAGTCTAGCTATTTATAGGGTATTATTCAGACTTCGCATGTTTCTATTTTTTTTATAATTTTATAAGAACCACCTTCATAAGTATTAGCAGACTGAAACTACTGGCTGAGAAAAAAAGGGTTTCGTATGTTTAACTGGTGACAATTCAGAAACTGTGACAAAAATTATTTTTTTTGCCTGTGCATATTTTTCTAAATATGTAGGAGAACCCCTGGGCCTCCACCAACTCCTTTCTTAAAAATTTGGGAATGGGCAAGTGACAAGCAACAGAAGAAGAGGACTGGCCAAGAAGGAAAAAATTGTTATATGTAAAGCCAAAAAATGATTAAATCCTATTTGCATTGTAAATTCCTTCAATTGGTGTTTTGTTCCTATTGAACAAGAACAGATTTTTACCTGACTGAATGACAACAGAAATTACGTAGGCCGGCAAAGGAAGATGCAGCCAACAATTGATCCCTGGCCATTTCCAAATTTCTGGATGACCAAAGTGAAGAACTGGTAACTTGCAAACTTACAATGGGGTTTAATCGTTTAACATTTTGAAATATTAGACTAGTTTTACCAATTGTGACTGAAAACATTTATATGAGTTTCTAAACTTAAATTGCTAAAGGGAAAAAATAATTACCAAGGATGTGATACACATAATTCCAAGTGTGACTTCAACATTCTTGGCCCATTGATTGCAAAGATTTTGGATTTGAATATGAGTCCAAATACTTTTTGGGCCTAGTTTAAAATTTTAGATCCGAACAAAATGAGGTTTTTGATTGTCATGGCTTTTTAAACGTTTATCATTTTAAAGACTCCATTAAGAAAACCTGGGCAGACTGGAAAACAAAAATAAATATTGGATAAATTTAATTCAATTTAAATAATTTATAACAGACGATTAATATATAATTTGGGATTAACAGCAATTAAAAAAAGTTGGATAAGTCAGATTGTACACATAGCTATTTCAAAGAAAATCTAATAAATGGAAATAATAAAGAAATTGAATCATTAAATTAGAAAAGGAAATTATATAAGTTGAACTGTAAAATTATATATACTCCAAATAAGGTTGAGATTGGATGAATTTATAATTTAAATTGGAAATCAATAAAGGAGTTAAAAAATCTTAAATTTTAGAATTAAAAGAAAATTTTAAACAATTTTGCAGAATTTAAGTGAAAGTATATGTTTAAATCCATTTACAACTTTGGAAATTATATTAAATGATTTATTAAAAAGGTTCTATTCAAAATATCACCCTTTTAAATTAAAACTATCTCAAGATAAATTTCAATCTGTTAAATAAACCTTGTGACAAAACCAACATATTAAAATCACATAATGGAAAAGAAATGTAAACCATAAATTCTGATATTTGAAAGCTGTTTAGCAAATTTCAAATTTAAAAATCACCTAAGCCTTCAATTTTTTATTGATCAAAGCCAAATGTTACAAAACTTCAAAACGAAATTGATACAAGATTATCCTGATGGAATTATTCAAATATTAATGTAAAATGGGACTTAAATTATGAAAATTTATTTGACTTTGCAATTTGAACAGTTGCAAAAAATGGCAAAATTATTAAAACAAAATTGAATTTATTTTAACCTTTTGAAACAGTAAAGAATAAAAAGATGGTTATTATTGGAAAAAAAATTTTTTGGTTTGGAGCCATTGACACTGTAAAAAAATCTTGTTTTAGAATCTGAAGAACAACAGGTAAAAAAATTTAAATGAACACCAATTTAAAATACTTTAAAAATGTCATATTGGTATTTAAAATACATTATTTAAATATCAACCTAAATTCGAATTTAAAAGTTCAAAATTGGGAAAACATGTATAAAGTGGAAATTTTAATAACCTGCAAAAAACTTTTGTCCAAAACTACTGTTACAAGACTTTTCTCATGTAAGGCTAGGCTTGAAAATTACTGTCAAATCAGAATTGTGGTTAATAATGAAACTCACTTACTACCATGGCCAAAAAGCCTTTTTACAAGTTTTGATAATTGCCAAATTGCGAAATAAATTAAATCAGAAAGCCATACAAAATTTAACTTAAAAAGTTAAATTTAATAGACAAAATCAAACTTTTGATAATGTGCTCAAATGGATTGAAAGTTTCGTCAAACCTTGGAAGTTATAAACTAAAGTCTTTTCACAAATGATTATACCAAGAAAACTTTTGCCCTATATCTTATGCTATGAATAGGCATTTAATACGGTAAAAGGTGCAAATTTAGTTATCTCAGCACTTGTATTATCAATTTTACAAGTGCTCAAAGTTTTCGATTTTATAAGGGCTGCATCAGATGTCACCATGACACTTTCTCTTGTGACTCTGTGGCTTTGGTGCATCTCAGATCCACAGGAAGTATTCACAAAACTTGTGGAAAATTTTTTAAAAGGTGAGGTGTCTGTTTTATAAGTTAAAATAAAAATTTTTTAGTCAACTGATTGAGAAATATTATTGAATTTTGTGTAACTTCATGATTGTTTATGATGTCAAATAGTCTTTTATGAAAGTCAATTATGACAACGTGTTTACTTGCCACTACTGTGTCTGATCTGGGTATTACAGACTGACATCCAAAATGAACATGCTACAGACTAACATCATCAAACATTTAATTGCCTGTATCGAGCAAACAGCTTTTACCAGAGACATTCAATTCAATTCAATTCATTTATATTCAGCAACAAGAATACAAACTAGTGTTTACCAATAATACACTGAGAGAGATTACACTACTTCTTATACAAAATGATATTACATACAAGACAGTGTTGCCTAGGACACTGAGTAGAACCAAAATGGTTATCAAGCCCAGTGCCCTATTCAAATTTAACTACTACATAACTGAATTGATTTATTTTAATAACAGTAACAATCACAATGAACGTTTAAAATAATAATAACAATTTACTATAAAAGAAATGGAAAATAAGAGGAAAAAAAAGAAAATAATAATAATAAAAACCAAAATAAAAATAATGAAAGCAAAGAAAGAAGGGAAAGAGGTTAGACACGGTAATGATAGTTTCATGGTAGATAAGGGTAAGCTATGAGGTGTAGCTTTCATGTATTGAAGAATTTTGGAAAGCTCAGATGACATTAGCATACCTGCGTAGGAGGTATTTACGAAAATGCTTGGCAAAAATCTTTTTGGAGGATTTAATTCTAATACTGTGAGGTATATTTTTCCAGATTTTAATGCCTTTATTATTCCAGAAGTTATAGCATTTTTCCTTACATTAGTTCTCACTGAAGGAAAAGAGAATAGATTTTGAGTAGCTTGACGAGTGTTATAATTGTGTCTAGAGGTGGTTTTTTGGAATAGGTTGCAAAAGAGTTGTGGTTGATTGTTGTTTTCAATGTCGGACATGAATTTCACACATTCTAATGTATATGAATCTTCAAAGTTTAAGATACCAAGCTGTGAGAATAAAGGTTTTGAACTGGCTGTGGATTTTTTGAAGCATATGACTCTTAATAGCAGCCTGAATGAAGTTGCAAAATGGATGATTACGTTTCTGCAATTCAAACAGTATCAACTCCAAGTTATCACTTCAAAACATTAAAAATTAGTGCAAGGTTCTTTTCACCAAGGAGATCCAAAATTTGGTCATGCTGCAGGTATGCAATGTGTCTGCAATGTAGCATTTGCAATTTGTTGGTCAACTATTAAATCTGTGTATCGTTGGAATTAAAACGACCTTGATAGCATTTCAGAAAAGGGTAATAAACTGTTTAAGAGTCTGAATGTAAACTGATACATATCCATCAACAATAGAAATACTGGCCTATAATGTACACCTTGAAATGCTTTTAAATAAATCTGGGATGTGATCAGCAAATAAATGAATAGATACGAGTTTGCTTACCCACAATACTGAACTTGGCAATGGTGCATTATTTATTATTAACAGTTACTGTTTAGCATTTTTTTCTTCAACTCTACAAAATAGCATGGGTTCCAAATTTCTGATTGGTCGAGAGCTTTGATCAAATGTAAATTCTTCTAACCAAGCTGACCCATTACCATGTGCAAAAGTAACAACAAACAAGAAAAGTTTTCAATTTAGACCATTTTGGGGCATTTTTTACTACCCTTCAGTTAAAAAGCTCGGTGTAAAATCTGCTGGTATATTTTCATGGAATTTTTGCTGAAATGTGTGCACAGAACATGAACTCAGAGAACTGCCATTGTACCCAGGTGAAAATTTTCTTGTTCTGGAGAGGCTACAACGATTTCAATGTTGGCCATCCAAGGACCTTGGACTAGGCTCATTTCATTGACAAGAAAGTTGGAAGTTTCTTAGACTTTACATTGTTTCAATTCCTTTAATGCCTTCAATTTGTTTCATATGTAACATGAATGAATTTATAGTTTTAGATTGATTTATTTTTGAATTTTTTGTGTGTTCCTTCTCCACACTGAGTTTCTCCAAGGACGAAAGGAAGCATGGTGACTAAACACAAAAAGGAAGGAAGAAACAAGTTCGCAAGAGGGGGTGTGTCATCAAACAAAAATTTTCATCATTGATAAGCCATTCGTTCGGATTGATATCCTTTGGAATTTTGCAAATTAAAATGAGTAGCAAATTCTCAAAAAAATTATTCAATGCTCACCATGAGCAGTGGAATAGTAAAGTTCATTTGTTTGTCAACCTCAAAGGCAAAATTGGTTCCTCAAACCTTTTTTTCAAAGCTTTTGAACAATGAGACAAAAACGACCAAGGTTTCATTTTTGCACTTATTATTTGAAGAAATGCTTCAAGAAAAGAGAGTATACCTCTAAACTACCTGAAGATTACCAACAACTACCCTCTTTCTTAGTGGTATGTACTGTTATTTATTTATTTTATTTATTTATTTTTCATTGCCTTGGTACTTTCTTCAATTCTATTCAACGAGTCTTGTTGCCTCAATATTTGTGAAATATACCCAAACAAACAAAAGTTTTCAATCTATGAAATTACCTTTATTTTATTTATACTGCAATGGACAAAAGAAAAACGATCCCAATGAACTTAAAAAAAAACTTCAAGTCTATTTGAAATGATAAAAGATTCATAGATAAAAGATTGATAGTTTATTCAGATATTGCATCTATAATACAAAATACTTTGATACTTGTGTGATACTTCTTGGATAAAATTCTTTGAGTAGCACTTTCTCAAATTATTACTATTTAAATTTGTAGCTACAAGAAACTTTGGCTGATTTTGAATCCAGTCAGTGATCCCAGTTTCAAGCATTCAGTTCCCAACCAGATTCGATTGTCTCTCGCAATGTTCTCAAAATGAATTTGATCAGAATCATGAAACCACTGCATCACAATTTGAAAACACGCACTTGCAGGACAAACATATTGCCTTATACCTAAAGCACTCTCACATTATGTCCCATCTGCAACAGTTGAAGTTCAGCATC
>JACTAT010000003.1:148732-167302 GCA_014526335.1 Chrysaora quinquecirrha
TGTCGTTGCCAGATACAAACTGAAGTTTATCAACTTCAACACAATGCAAATATGTGGGGATGACTTGGTGGCCTTTAGAAAATGTCAAAAAAGTAAGATCCAACGTTTTTAACGGGGATAAAACAGAATCAAAATGTGAAAAAATGTTATGCAATGACTGTGTTTTAATGAGAAACGTAGCTTTGTATAGGTTTCCACACATAAAATGATATTTACTGTAATTTAGATTGCATTATTGTTAATTTTGTACTATAGGCATGTTTGATAAAAGTCTTTCTTTTTCTATGCCCCATGCATACATAAAACAGTGCTTTCCTTTTTGATTCAGAAGAAACAGCTGCAGGCTTTAAACTTGTTTCATTGCGAGAGGTGATCCAGATTTTTGATAAGGGGAGTAGCAAGGGTTACAGAGTTGGTGGGGTAAGGCACGAGCAAAGCAAGCGCCCATTGTAAGAGGAGTGCATTTTCGACCTGATGTTGGGGTTGAGTTGAATCGGTGGCATGTCTCTTGATCATAGAAAAGGATGTTTTGAGACATTTTACCTAATGTAGATACAATTGCTTATTAGAGAAAATAGATGTATTGGTTTCATTTGTCACCTTTGGTCTGTGTATAACTAAATTTTTCGCTCATATTAACTATATTGAGCATTTGTACACTGTATTTTATGCTGTATTTGTGAGTAACCATGGCCAGCATTGCATGATACCGTGGTTTCAACTCAGGTAACAAAGTTTGCACGCACTTACTAATGCTCTGTTACTTCTAGTTGTAACCTTATTTCAACCATACCTTTTAAAACCTGTAGGGACAAACTATTCCTCTTCCTTAGATATTCTTCAGAAAATGATGTGAAATCAGAGAGAAAGTTCATTGTGTTTTTATCTGAGTTGCTGCAGCTATTCTCATTCTGTCACTCCTGCAAAGCAGATCATCTAGTCACGAAGACATGGACTGTTGGCAGCATGATAATAATCGAGTCAACCTGTACAAACAGTGCTTGTAAAAAAGTAGAAACATGGAAGAGTCAACCAAATATGCCTGGAACACATATACCAGCTGGAAATATATTGTTGTCATTTTCAATCTTAGTAACTGGAGGATCATCTGGAAAATTTATCAGAGCATTAGATAAAATCAATGTATCAGCAATATCACTTCCCACATACTACAGACATAAAACGGTATAAACTCTACTTGATTAATTCTATTTATTTCACTGCAATCTTGAACCAGTTAATTGACATGAGATTTCAAATTAGATTATCTTTCACAGGAGTTTCTGTTCCCCACTATTCAAATGCATTGGGAAGCTTATCAGAATGATATGATGAAGCAGCTGGAAGGCAGATCAGATCTTACCATTTCTGGAGATGCACGTCATGACAGTATGGGTCACAGTGCCAAATTTGGTGCCCACACAGTATATTGTAATGACATAGCTCAAATAATTAACTTCTCACTTGTACAACTAAGAGGATAATGTTTTTATGCATTTCTGTTTTCAGGAAAGACATTTATTACAAATCTACAAATCCCCATTAATACCTCAATTTCAACAGTGCTAATCACGATGGAAAAAGGAGCTCATATCAAAAATACTATTCCATACAAACCCCAACCTTGCAAAAAGAATTGTCGTATTCGTTTCAGATAAAAATTTAGTTGAGCAGCGTTTGAATGAACTGAAAACCTGGTGTATTGATTGTAATTACCCTTCGAATATAATCAAACAAGCATTCCATAGAGCAAAAATGCAAGGACTAGCCCCTGAGAAAAAGAGCGAAGACGTCATTCCACTAGTTACAACATAACACCCTCAACTACAATTCAACGACGTTACAAAGACTATTGCACTTTTATTTAAAAATATTAAAGATCACGACACGAAGAAGAAATTTATAAACTCAAAACCAATCCTATCTTTTAAAAAACCGGTAAACATCACATCATTACTTTCTTCAGCAAAATTTGTCTCCAACCCAACAACTAGTGTCAAACCAATGCCCGGTATTTTTCTTTCCAATAGAAAAATATGTAAACTTTGTTCGTTATATTTACAATTAGGCAGGGAATTTTCCATAACAATCTGATGAATTTTATTACATATTCTTGGTAAATCAATAACGTTGATTTCAAATCCGAGATGGGCCCTGTGAAATTTTGACCGGAAGTTGGAATTTTCGATGACGTCATCAAAGTGCCTTTTTGCCCTTTGACTGCAATATCTCTCTACTAGTGCATCCAAGAAGGTCGATAAGTGCAAATATGGATTCTCCTGACTTAGAGTTTTGAATGATATATAATGAGTTCGATTTACTAAACGTTATCCAAATCATGACGTCATCAAGATGACGTCATCGTCGTAAAAATTCTTATCTTGGTAAAAAATTTTGCGTGGAAACTGTACTTTTCAAACCTTGAATGAACAACTTGGGATATCAGATGTCATATTACGTGTAAAAGCAGATCGGTGGTTGTTGCGATGGGCAAGCTACATACATAGGACAAACCACGAATTTCAGACAAAGAATGAATAACCATATTTCTGAATCAAGAAATGGAGTTTTCTCGTGCATATTCCACCAATATGTTCATAAATGTGGTACCCTTAATAAAAATTTACAAGAGCCCTTTTTCAAAATAAATGTTTTTATGGAGTTAAAAGACCCAAAGCTTCTTACGCAATACGAAGAAAAACTATTCAGAGCTGGTCATGCTGTTCTCAACTAACTATGACGTATTCGATACTGAAAAAAGAAACTATTAAATCATTACTCACTTCCTTGTTGTTTTAATTTGTTTTAATTGTATTTTTTTTAAATTTTGTATTCAGCTCAGTTTTGTTAGACACACTCTGATGATGACACAAGTCTGAAAGGCCTCAGTGTGCTTTAAGATTATATTTAGAGTATTTTAAGGAAATCTGAAGTTTATTTAGTTCAGAATTCTTGTTTTCATTATTTGCGTCCGACCTTTTATCTTATATATTGTACCTTTATTACCTAAAATTATTCCCAAAGATACGGTTTGGCATGAAAGAATGATGAATTTAAACGTAGATAAACATAGATAATCCAGATTAGCTACGGTAGAACGAGAAGTTCAGATTAGCTAAGTATGGTATGTAGATCGAGAACATCAGACCATGTAGATGGCCTATTAAATCTACCAGAGTTTTGAACTTACCAGTTCTCAACCAAATCTTCCCCATCATACCGTCTTTGCAACCGAGCTTCCTCTGCATTGGCTACCTGAACCTCTGCTTGATATCTTTCGACCCATTCTTCATCGGCTAAAGGCTCATCTCCGTATGGTTCAGCGACATCTACTAAATCGGTGTCATCTTCAATCTGTTGGTTATCAGGCCTAGCTTCTGCATTATTGGCAACGGCAAATCTGCCCTCCTGTTCCAGTTGAAAATTCAGACTATCCGCAACAGAAATATTATCACTAGATTCTTCAGACTCTGAACTGTAATTCAGCATCTTAATTTCAATAACAAAGGCGCCTTTGTCAAAGTACGCGAACAATTCTTGACTCAGAGACTTCCTTTCCAGAAATGATTGAGGAGTTTCACTTCTCAACTCTCAACAGGCATTTCGCGATCTACGTCACAGGACGCCTCAACCCAGTCCTGCAATTACGCATTTTTCTTCCTGAATTTTGCACTTTGGAGGGTGTCAAAAAATGTGTTAATGAAGCAATTTTAAAATTTAAAAGTTACCATAAGTGTTTTGGCACTCAAAACTACCCCAGAACACAATAAAACAATATGGTGATAGTAGCTCTTTAAAGTGAGCATTGAAAATGCTCTCTCGACTGTTGAGTTGGATCCAGATAAAGCAAGGATAAGAAAAACAAGCTTGCAACGGTTTTGAAACTCGTTTCTTCTAAACCTCAAAATGTTTTTTGAAATCATTGCAGCAGTTATTTGGGTATCCATCTTTAAATAATGTGATGTTATGAAGGACCAAGCTTTCTTCCATTCTTTCTCTACCTTTGATGAGTCGTAGCCTCCTTCCTCCTTCGTCAAGGGGTTCTTTAAAGATATTATACAAGGAAATAAACTGTGCTTTTCCATAATCGGCAGTGGGCTCCCAAAACTGAGGATCAAGCCACTTTGTCGAGCAATAAATATCTCCTCTCAGTTCTTCAAATCGAGTCCTGAGAACGTCAATTAGATTCTGAGCAATCAATTTCAATTCTTCTCCAACACCTTCCACTGACTGATAATGAAAATCAGTAATGTTTTCGATCTCTATCATGTGGTAGTCTCTGTTGCGAGGCTTTCGTTGCTCTTGTCCTTCCTTGCAATACTCATGCTTTGCAACTGTGCTGCCATTATTTTTTGTATCAAATTAAAAAAATCTTAAAATGCTTTCAGTTTCAGTAACCTCATTGTTGTCTATCATGTCGCGCAGATCATCAATGGCCATCTCAATTGTTGGGCTAATTTCAAATGCCATCAATCCCTCACCCTCAAACACTAATGATGCAGGTCGCAACTTTCCAAATATATCTAGCACAGCACACAGGTTTAAAATCTGATTCAAGTTTTATCACCATACTCTTTGCTGAATGAGAGACAGAACAGCTGGGATGATGCTTGTGGGAATATACATATAGTTACTGCTAACTTCTACAGGTCCAATCCCTTCGAGATGCTGAACTTCAACTGTTGCAGATGGGACATAATGTGAGAGTGCTTTAGGTATAAGGCAATATGTTTGTCCTGCAAGTGCGTTTTTTCAAATTGTGATGCAGTGGTTTCATGATTCTGATCAAATTCATTTTGAGAACATTGCGAGAGACAATCGAATCTGGTTGGGAACTGAATGCTTGAAACTGGGATCACTGACTGGATTCAAAATCAGCCAAAGTTTCTTGTAGCTACAAATTTAAATAGTAATAATTTGAGAAAGTGCTACTCAAAGAATTTTATCCAAGAAGTATCACACAAGTATCAAAGTATTTTGTATTATAGATGCAATATCTGAATAAACTATCAATCTTTTTATCTATGAATCTTTTTATCATTTCAAATAGACTTGAAGTTTTTTTTTAAGTTCATTGGGATCGTTTTTCTTTTGTCCATTGCAGTATAAATAAAATAAAGGTAATTTCATAGATTGAAAACTTTTGTTTGTTTGGGTATATTTCACAAATATTGAGGCAACAAGACTCGTTGAATAGAATTGAAGAAAGTACCAAGGCAATGAAAAATAAATAAATAAAATAAATAAATAACAGTACATACCACTAAGAAAGAGGGTAGTTGTTGGTAATCTTCAGGTAGTTTAGAGGTATACTCTCTTTTCTTGAAGCATTTCTTCAAATAATAAGTGCAAAAATGAAACCTTGGTCGTTTTTGTCTCATTGTTCAAAAGCTTTGAAAAAAAGGTTTGAGGAACCAATTTTGCCTTTGAGGTTGACAAACAAATGAACTTTACTATTCCACTGCTCATGGTGAGCATTGAATAATTTTTTTGAGAATTTGCTACTCATTTTAATTTGCAAAATTCCAAAGGATATCAATCGAACGAATGGCTTATCAATGATGAAAATTTTTGTTTGATGACACACCCCCTCTTGCGAACTTGTTTCTTCCTTCCTTTTTGTGTTTAGTCACCATGCTTCCTTTCGTCCTTGGAGAAACTCAGTGTGGAGAAGGAACACACAAAAATTCAAAATAAATCAATCTAAAACTATAAATTCATTCATGTTACATATGAAACAAATTGAAGGCATTAAAGGAATTGAAACAATGTAAAGTCTAAGAAACTTCCAACTTTCTTGTCAATGAAATGAGCCTAGTCCAAGGTCCTTGGATGGCCAACATTGAAATCGTTGTAGCCTCTCCAGAACAAGAAAGTTTTCACCTGGGTACAATGGCAGTTCTCTGAGTTCATGTTCTGTGCACACATTTCAGCAAAATTCCATGAAAATATACCAGCAGATTTTACACGAGCTTTTTAACTGAAGGGTAGTAAAAATGCCCCAAAATGGTCTAAATTGAAAACTTTTCTTGTTTGTTGTTACTTTTGCACATGGTAATGGGTCAGCTTGGTTAGAAGAATTTACATTTGATCAAAGCTCTCGACCAATCAGAAATTTGGAACCCATGCTATTTTGTAGAGTTGAAGAAAAAATGCTAAACAGTAACTGTTAATAATAAATAATGCACCATTGCCAAGTTCAGTATTGTGGGTAAGCAAACTCGTATCTATTCATTTATTTGCTGATCACATCCCAGATTTATTTAAAAGCATTTCAAGGTGTACATTATAGGCCAGTATTTCTATTGTTGATGGATATGTATCAGTTTACATTCAGACTCTTAAACAGTTTATTACCCTTTTCTGAAATGCTATCAAGGTCGTTTTAATTCCAACGATACACAGATTTAATAGTTGACCAACAAATTGCAAATGCTACATTGCAGACACATTGCATACCTGCAGCATGACCAAATTTTGGATCTCCTTGGTGAAAAGAACCTTGCACTAATTTTTAATGTTTTGAAGTGATAACTTGGAGTTGATACTGTTTGAATTGCAGAAACGTAATCATCCATTTTGCAACTTCATTCAGGCTGCTATTAAGAGTCATATGCTTCAAAAAATCCACAGCCAGTTCAAAACCTTTATTCTCACAGCTTGGTATCTTAAACTTTGAAGATTCATATACATTAGAATGTGTGAAATTCATGTCCGACATTGAAAACAACAATCAACCACAACTCTTTTGCAACCTATTCCAAAAAACCACCTCTAGACACAATTATAACACTCGTCAAGCTACTCAAAATCTATTCTCTTTTCCTTCAGTGAGAACTAATGTAAGGAAAAATGCTATAACTTCTGGAATAATAAAGGCATTAAAATCTGGAATAATATACCTCACAGTATTAGAATTAAATCCTCCAAAAAGATTTTTGCCAAGCATTTTCGTAAATACCTCCTGCGCAGGTATGCTAATGTCATCTGAGCTTTCCAAAATTCTTCAATACATGAAAGCTACACCTCATAGCTTACCCTTATCTACCATGAAACTATCATTACCGTGTCTAACCTCTTTCCCTTCTTTCTTTGCTTTCATTATTTTCATTTTGGTTTTTATTATTATTATTTTCTTTTTTTTCCTCTTATTTTCCATTTCTTTTATAGTAAATTGTTATCATTATTTTTAAACGTTCATTGTGATTGTTACTGTTATTAAAATAAATCAATTCAGTTATGTAGTAGTTAAATTTGAATAGGGCACTGGGCTTGATAACCATTTTTGGTTCTACTCAGTGTCCTAGGCAACAAGTCTTGAATTTAATATCATTTTTGTATAAAAAGTAGTGCAATTTTTCTAATTGTATTATTGGTAAACACTAATTTGTAATCTTGTTGCTGAATATAAATGAATTGAATTGAATTGAATGTCTCTGGTAAAAGCTGTTTGCTCGATACAGGCAATTAAATGTTTGATGATGTTAGTCTGTAGCATGTTCATTTTGGATGTCAGTCTGTAATACCCAGATCAGACACAGTAGTGGCAAGTAAACACGTTGTCATAATTGACTTTCATAAAAGACTATTTGACATCATAAACAATCATGAAGTTACACAAAATTCAATAATATTTCTCAATCAGTTGACTAAAAAATTTTTATTTTAACTTATAAAACAGACAACTCACCTTTTAAAAAATTTTCCACAAGTTTTGTGAATACTTCCTGTGGATCTGAGATGCACCAAAGCCACAGAGTCACAAGAGAAAGTGTCATGGTGACATCTGATGACATTATGCGTGTGCACAAAAGTTTCCAGCTTCAGTGGACAATGCAAAGAAATATTTTAGACAACAGGCAATTTGTCATGCATCAAAGAAGAAAGAAGCTTCCAGATTGAAAGCCTTTGAATTTCTTAGCCTTGATTGGCCGATTTTTCATCCCTCTACGTCACGCAATGATGTACCAAAACATCCGGGGATTAGCATATTTAAGATTTCCATCTGCTTCCAGCAGAAATCAATTAGGCAGTTTTGTTTGTACAAAAGTATTGTCTCCATTTTGACAATTTTTTATGAGCACAGGGGTTGAGTAGAACAATTTAGGAAATAGTCTTTGAGTTGTACAAAACTTCAAAGTTGTGATAAGCATTTTCAGGCATACTTAGAGGCTTTTTTTACAATTTATGATTTGCGCTAGAGCTCTATACCAGGGTGAACTTGCTAGCCCGCTGTTCCCCAAGGAGGTGTTTGTCAAAACGATGAAGTTTGCTACCAGGTTGGTACAGTTCAGCTTGATTAATGAGATGTACCCACAAAGAGACAGAGTAGCCATGGGAGCCCATTGGGACAAGAGCTAGCAAAAACATCTTTGTTGGTTTCTACAAAGGTCAACTTTTTTGCTTTACATCAAACCTCCAATTTATTTTCGATATGCTGATCACACTTATGCCATTTGCAAAAATGAGTCTGATTGTAAAGTGTTCCTCCAAAAACTTTACTCTTTGCATCCGTTTCCAAAGTTTACTTTCAGAGAGAAGCAAAACAAAACCTTGCCATACCTTGATGTTTTTTTTGAAAACCCAGCTACTAGATTTCTTACCAGTATATATACGAAACCAACCTTTAGCAGCCTTTATATACGCTGGGATTCCTTTAGTCAAAAAAAGAGGAAAATAAACCTCATCAACACGCTAGTTTATCAGGCACTTTATGATTTACTCTAAATCTCGGCTTGATTTTGAATTTGATGAAATAGGTATATTCTTATAGAAAACCATTATCCTGAGGAAGTCATTTTAGATTGTTTTCACAAGATCGCAAGTTTTTCAGCTGCTTAAAAGTATGATCCCCAAAATATTGAACTATAACTAAAGACTGGAACAACAACTCTATTGTTCTTATGTCTGTAGAATGCCTAACCGATTTCGCGCGCCTGAGGAATGTCTGCACATATGGATTTTCAGAACAACAAGGGCTCAGTATGTATTATCAAAATATGCATTCACATATTGCTCAATTTTGTGCTCGAAAATTAGTTTAACCTAGTGGTTTTTGGGTGGAAAAGTGAAGGAAATAGCTACTGCAACTGAACCTGAAGTTATCATTTCAAAATTCGTTTTTGAAAGGAAGAACAGCTGTGTTGAAGTTGCTGTAAACAAAGCTTAGGCCACCTGACACTGATTTCAAAAAGGTGCAGAGTTAGAAGAACTTATCAAAGAATATATTTTAAAAAGGTTAAAGTTTCATGGAAAATCAGGAAGAAAGACATTATGAAAGAACATCTGGACCCAGTAAATTAAGAATAAACTGCTGTATATGAAGTATGCAAGCAGGCTTCGTTCAGGTCAGTTCAGGTGACGATAAAATCAAAGATTTCAATGTCAATACGTTATATCTAAAGATATTTAGCATCATAACTATGTAAAACTGTTTAATAAAATGTATTATTGGCATTTTTTAGTGGTTTCATCTCAGATCTACAATCCTCGCCAAAAACATTGGGGACACTTTGCCATCCGCAATATGAGATTCCTGTTCTCACCGAGTAAACCTCTAAATTAGCCATTTTTCCCTTCAAAATCCCGTTCTAATAGAGTAATTGACCCCCTTCCCTCCAACTCAATGTTGGAGTAACTGATGAGTTGTGAGTAATCACAGCAGCAGTGGAAGGGGCAATTACGCAATGAAAAAGAAGATTTAAAAAAAGTTAATCAATGTAGGACATTTGAAATTATATTATTAAAAGACAAAACTTAAGATTCGAAATATTTACAACAGAAATCAATAAATTCCAATATACAAAGAGTTAAATTCATATAGGTATTGATAAGGGTAATAGAAAATGGTCTGGGGATAGTTAGGATGCTTGCTAGCGATTGGTTGCATAGAGTCTTTGCTGTTGAGGCGTTTTATTTAAATTTTGAAATCAGGTTACAAAGATGAAGCTTGCTAGACGTGTTCAAAGACAAATGCATCTGCTAACGTATAGCAGAGCAGATTTATTTAAGTTTCCAACCAAAGATAGTTTTGCTGACACTGTGATTGATGCTTGGGTACAGAATGGTAAACAAGTAGTTCAATGGGTAGTCTGTATTGCAGAACACAAGGATTTCGAGGCAAATAATTGGAACTGGAATTGGAACAGGCATTGAAACTGAAAGACAAGGCTCGTTGGAATCAAGTTAAGGATTTTATGGTGAATAAGTACAATGTTCAAATTTACATTTCGCTTGCCTGTGTTTGCATCAACAGACCCATAGTGGAAATCATGTTTTTATAATGTTTCTTCTGAGAGTGGGTTGAGCTTTTAATTTTTGCAGTTGACTCGTAACTTTTGGTCAAATAATCAAGTTGTTCAAGAATCTCATCAACTGTGCCACTTTCTTTCACTTTTGACTTTGATGCTGAAAGAAAGTTTAGGAATGATTGGAATTAAAATATATATCAAGGAACAAGCAATTTTTACATGAAAAAATTTAAACAAAAGTATTGTTGTTGCTTGACACTAAAGAAAGGAGTTGGTGGAGGCCCAAGGGGTTCTCCTACATATTTAGAAAAAATATGCACAGGCAAAAAAAATAATTTTTGTCACAGTTTCTGAATTGTCACCAGTTAAACATACGAAACCCTTTTTTTCTCAGCCAGTAGTTTCAGTCTGCTAATACTTATGAAGGTGGTTCTTATAAAATTATAAAAAACATATAAACATGCGAAGTCTGAATAATACCCTATAAATAGCTAGACTGTGATTGTGACACCTGCATCTTTGTAAATGGCTGGAAAATAAATCATGTTTCCTGACCCAAAAAAACAACTTTGCTCAAATTCTATACTGAAAAAAGTAGCCTGAACAACTGTTCTGAATAAAGATATACTTTCTTATTATGTAAATCGTACCTAAAAAATGATTTCAGGAGTCTCCCTGCCCAATTTACCAACATTTTTTGGAGTCCCCATTCAGGACATTGCTGCTGTTTTAGTTTAGTAAATCAAAAAAGAGTCTATTCATAATAGGGGTACAATATTAAATGAGAGTGAAAGTGACTTTTCTCGATAAGATGTCTCAAACTCAAACCTGAAGAATCCCTCTTTCTTGTTGGTTTTTCCTGCCGCCAACCTGCACCTTGAGATTAACGGTCCTTGTCTGCCATAACAAAACCTCATTTGTTGTATTTATCTAGTAGTTAGCCTGTGGTCTTTGAGGCTCGAGTTGCGGTTTGAGGATAACTGAGTGATATTTCTTACTTTGTTATACAATTCAGATTACAAAGAAAAGGAAACTACCTTGAAACTATATCAGAATCATGCTGACACAGCACTTGGCTGAGGCTGACGTCATGGCGTCCAATCCCACAATGCACGTGTCTCACAAAGCCCAGAAGGCCCTTACAGCCTCTGCACTAACCTTTTACAGTAGCCTCTACCTGGCCTCTGTTTTAACACTGGAGATAAATGCAGATATACATTACACCATATGTTATTTACATGACAAAGTTACCATTTACACTGAGTGCAAATCATAGATGTGACGCCATGTTGAAATAAGGAATGAAGTCCTTGCACTTCTTTGAATGACAGGAGTCGCAGTTCAGAAGACAGTGAGAGTCAGTTGGTTTGTAGTAGATGGACGTAGCTATAATATTGTCAGAAAATGTTAGCAGGATGTTGAGAATCGGAAGGCTTTCTTCTGTGATGGTGTGAGTGAACTTTAAGGCAGGATGAGAATCGTTGGCATACTGAATAAAATTTTGGATTTGGCAAGAGAAAGTGATGTTGCTCCAATAACATCCTCAATATATATTTTGATGAGGCAAGGACATGGACCATCATAAGACTCAGAAATAAGCTGTTCTTGATGGCAACCAAAAAGGCATGCGTAGCTTGGATCAAGCAATACTAGGCAGCCTCTAACTACAATCCTGGACAAAACAATAGAGACTTCATTTGGCTTTTTGAATAGTTGGTAAAAAAGTAACCCCCACACCCCAATATCAATGTTGTTTTTGTTGACACATAAAACTTTTACCGGAAATGCTTCAACGTTCTGTAAAAACAACATTGAAATGGGGGAAGGGGGTCCTTCGTCAATAAGTGCACCTTAATACAGGAGGTTTAAAAATTTGTTAGCATCTTGCAAAAAGTCTTAATAGGTTTTGTCCAGGATTGTCTTTATGTTTAGGGCAAAATATGGGTATCGAGCACACGGCGGGCAAAACTGGGTATATGAGAAGTTAACCTGGTACCAAACCATACCTTATGTATAAAGGGGGTCTTTATTTATTGTGACGTCATAGTAAATACTGCCCTTATAAATTCATGAAATAGGGCTAACTAAACTGAAATAGCAAACAGAATGGAGCCCTATCCTTTTATTTCTCCAGAAATGCGAACCTTAGTGTATCACAAAGGTGGTGAACCGATACAAGATGTTATGAACGAAATGAATGTTTCAAGGTCTGAGATATACAAGATATAGAAACTGGGGATATTACAAAAAAGATAAAGAAAGGTCTAAATGTTGGTAGACGACCAAAAAAAATATCTGACCATCAAAAGAGAAAGATAATTCAGATACTTCTAAGACAGGACCCCAACTGGACTGTGCGAAGGCTGATAGATGGGGTAAAATGTCCAGCAATCTAAGGAAGTGCCTAACCAAACTTTTTATTGCTTGAATCTAGACTTTAATTCAAGGAGATTCATTTGAGACCAGACAACATTTCGAAAAATGACCGGAAGTCAAAATTTTGATGATGTCATCAAATTGGTCTAAATTGTTCTTTAAACGTTAATATTTTCCGACCATTTGGTCTTAATGATATAAAAATGGAATATTAACACTGGGCAATACATGCCTTATCGAATGATATAAATTTAGATGGTATATTAAGTAGTTTCTATTTTTAGATTATGATGTCATTGATGGTTTTCGAGATTAAATGTAAGAAAAAATAGATTAATTTGCCATTTTATTAACAAAAATTGACTCAATTCATGGGAGCCATTCATCACCAGAGTCTTTGCTTGAAAGAAAGTCAGAAACTTCCCAGTCACTGTCAGATTCCAAAAAGTATAATTGGTGTTGTTTCCAGAAACATCATCATCAGCTTCTTCACCGCAACTGTTAGTTCCAGGATCTGTGCATAATGCAAATGGCGCATGGTTTCTTCTTCTTTTCGGTCTTTTTATCCCTTGTTCATCTTCAGATTCGGCATCTGCCTGATCGCTATTAATATTTTTTGCCTTTTTTTCTTCTTTGTGCTGCTTTTTAACACAGACAGTGGCAGTTGACGTCCTGAGAACCATACTGGTACAACTATTTTTTCATTTTCGCACCATTTCCATCCATAATTGGTATAGGCTAGTGCTTCTTGATTGATTTCAATACATTGTAGCCAGATGTAAACTTGATAATGAACCCGCAGAATGGCTTGCAAAACTGAGTCGGGATCAGGGGGTAGAGACATTGATGATTTGACTTTCATATTTTTGTATAAACGAATTCTACTCTGAAGATATGTCTTGTTGTTCTTTCTTGTATGGAAACGGTGCTAATGAATTCTTTGGCGTCTTCTAACATGTCATCCTTTAACAATTTGTCTTTGCCAAGATTTTCAAGCAGGTCACAGTAACTGGGCATATTGATTAACTTCTTCAGTACCTTAACTTTGCCAACTTTATAAAAGTACGAGGTCATATCGCAACCTGTCATTGCATGGATAGCAGGAAAGGCCAGGGTTATCTTTGGTCCAAGAAAAGTGCAGATGGTACCAACGTTAGCATACTTGTTATGATCGTACTTTAAGTACCAATTGCGCTTTATTCTGCATTTTTCATATGCCCAAATTAATGGAATGAGAACATCAGTGTCTTAAGAGACTACCACTACATCACTATTGACCAACGAGGCATGGAGAACAAGACGCGTATCAGCTTGTTCGTGATTACATATGTGAAGGACGGTGCAGCCTTCTTCTGTAACTGCAAACGTTACATCACCAGCGTTGAATATGTAAGGAAGCTTAAGCAAGCTTTTACCTTCTGATATTTTGAGGTATTTGGCTATTACTCCTATAAGCTCTTCTTTGTTTTCTTCACTGTTTAGAAACTCATGCTATTTGCTTTCTTTCAGCATATGCTGCTCGAATCCTTCAATGGTGGCTCTTATTTCAGATTCACCTCTGTCCTTTCTTAGGCCAGATTTTATGCTGTCTTTTCTGTACGTGTCGTTGATGAGGCCCACCTGTATTGCATTTGAATCTTAAGGCTTGGTAATAAAGCATATGAGATTTTTCAGCCATTCTCGGTATGTCTTCTTCAGTTGCAGTGAACGAATTGCAGCTAGTCCGTCAATAAACCAGGAACAATGCTTTGGTATCTCTTCAGTAACTGAGCTAGATTCGCTGATAAGGAAATTTCTCAGGGATGCCTTGTCTGACTGCCTTAGGGATGTTGCTAATGCATGCAACATATCCCTGACCACAGAGCTTTCTTATTGTATACCAGTATGAAAATATTTTGGCAGACATACATCAAATGGGTCGATACCATAATTTTTCCGCTGTTGCTTCAGGCTTTTCGCATGCTCTGCATGATTTGTTTTCCACCCAAAGTTAGTTCCTTGTGTTTGGAGGCTGTTTTCAAAATAAACTTCTCCCTGAATGTTTCTTGAATTTTACTGTGAATGTGAATCGTTCGAATCCACGTATTGACTGCTGACGAGTTGGTGATGAATCCAGCTCTGAAAGGCCCGGCAGTTCCTTTTGTTTCTCTATTGAACAACTTGGTAATCAAATCTCCCTGAATTGATGAGAATTGTCCACCGGTAATACTTCCTCCGATACCCTTGACTTTTAGTTCCTGAAATGCTGGATGATCTTGTTGTTGTAGTGAATGCAGATAAACATGTTGATAACTGCAATATCTTGCGTAATTCTGGTGATTAAACAAGAAGACTAATTTCAACATATCCCTTTCTGACTGGAGATGTCGTTCTATGTTTCCTTCTCCTACAGCTGATACCATTGCAAGCATCGAGGAGACTTCTTTAAGATAAGCAATAGTCATGCTAGCTGCTGAACTATCATCTGCTTTGGTAAGACTTGCCACTAGGCTATCAAATTCCGTTGATCTTACAAGTTCTTCCAGAGTACTTGGATTTGGCTCTTTTCTTAAAGCAACAATCAATGACATCAATTGTGGAGATGTATTAATAAGAGATGCTGTTATATCTTCAATCTTGAACTGGACAAGGGCGTTCTTTATGGACTCTCATGCACCTGTAGTAGTGGCGTCCTTCAAAAGCCTGATCTGCGGATCCTGAGGCTATCACACCTGCATCAATGCACCATTCCTTGTATCCCCGGCAACTATGCCCTTTGAAAAGTAATTTTTGTCTGACACGCAGTTGATGGAACCCTTCCAATAGCAAGATTATGTCTTTGTAAAGAGAATATGACATAGTTTTGAATAAACCTGAGTTTTCTCCCGGATTGTCTTCTACATAATGTTCTCGCTGCTGCAACATTTCACACGATAGAATGCAAAAGACACTTATCATCTGAAATAAGTATGATATAATATTGCAGAACTGTAACTTAAGTGTCATATTAACATGCTATCACGTGCTTAGAATCGTTTCATGATGGAAAATAACATTATTTAACAATTATTACGTGTTGTCTTCAAAAAAGCTCATTTTAGAGAGGATGGCTGGAGGAAAGGCTATCGAATCAGAGACAGGGGCTTTTAAACACTTTATGTTTACAAACTACTCCAGGAGAGTTATTTGCCAATTTTTTAGGATGACTGTGATGACTCAGCCATTTTGGAGAAAGTGACAGTGCATGTTTTCATTAGGGTTCGTTTCTGATTATATTCGCTATTTGATTGTTAATAAATAACAATGTTGATTATTGATGGTGATGATTACTTTGCAATTTCCTTTCATTTCATTAAGGTTCAACATATTGCTCAATTTTGTGCTCGAAAATTGGTTTAACCTAGTGGTTTTTGGGTGGAGAAGTGAAAGAAATAGCTACTGCAACTGAACCTGGAGTTATCATTTCAAAATTCGTTTTTGAAAGGAAGAACAGCTGTGTTGAAGTTGCTGTAAACAAAGCTTAGGCCACCTGACACTGATTTCAAAAAGGTGCAGAGTTAGAAGAACTTATCAAAGAATATATTTTAAAAGGTTAAAGTTTCATGGAAAATCAGGAAGAAAGACATTATGAAAGAACATCTGGACCCAGTAAATTAAGAATAAACTGCTGTATATGAAGTATGCAAGCAGGCTTCGTTCAGGTCAGTTCAGGTGACGATAAAATCAAAGATTTCAATGTCAATACGTTATATCTAAAGATATTTAGCATCATTGTCCACCGGTAATACTTCCTCGGATACCCTTGACTTTTAGTTTCTGAAATGCTGGATGATCTTGTTGTTGTAGTGAATGCAGATAAACATGTTGATAACTGCAATATCTTGCGTAATTCTGGTGATTGAACGAGAAGACTAATTTCAACATATCCCTTTCTGACTGGAGGTGTCGTTCTATGTTTCCTTCTCCTACAGCTGATACCATTGCAATCATCGAGGAGACTTCTTTAAGATAAGCAATGGTCATGCTAGCTGCTGAACTATCATCGGCTTTGGTAAGACTTGCCACTAGGCTATCAAATTCCGTTGATCTTACAAGTTCTTCCAGAGTACTTGGATTTGGCTCTTTTCTTAAAGCAACAATCAATGACATCAATTGTGGAGATGTATTAATAAGAGATGCTGTTATATCTTCAATCTTGAACTGGACAAGGGCGTTCTTTATGGACTCTCATGCACCTGTAGTAGTGGCGTCCTTCAAAAGCCTGATCTGCGGATCCTGAGGCTATCACACCTGCATCAATGCACCATTCCTTGTATTCCTGGCAACTATGCCCTTTGAAAAGTAATTTTTGTCTGACACGCAGTTGATGGAGCCCTTCCAATAGCAAGATTATGTCTTTGTAAAGAGAATATGACATAGTTTTGAATAAACCTGAGTTTTCTCCCGGATTGTCTTCTACATAATGTTCTCGCTGCTGCAACATTTCACACGATAGATTGCAAAAGAAACTTATCATCTGAAATAAGTATGATATAATATTGCAGAACTGTAACTTAAGTGTCATATTAACATGCTATCACGTGCTTAGAATCGTTTCATGATGGAAAATAACATTATTTAACAATTATTACGTGTTGTCTTCAAAAAGCTCATTTTAGAGAGGATGGCTGGAGGAAAGGCTATCGAATCAGAGACAGGGCTTTTAAACACTTTATGTTTACAAACTACTCCAGGAGAGTTATTTGCCAATTTTTAGGATGACTGTGATGACTCAGCCATTTTGGAGAAAGTGACAGTGCATGTTTTCATTAGGGTTCGTTTCTGATTATATTCCTATTTAATTGTTAATAAATAACAATATTGATTATTGATGGTGATGATTACTTTGCAATTTCCTTTCATTTCATTAAGGTTCAACGTGTCGTTTGAAATTCCATGTTGAAGGCAAAAACGACGCACATTGTTACAATGAACCCAGAGTTGCTTAAATTTTCTTGTCTTAGCAAAAAGGAAATTGCCAGGTGAATAGAGAATAATTATCATTCACTTGGAAAAATCCCTTGCAACCGTTTTAGAATAAGGGATTGTGTAGTAGAAAAGTAACTGTCATATTGATATTGATATTACTTAATTTGGTGCAAATTGAGCTGAACTCCACATGTAGCACTGGAGGTGACTTGCAGAATTCTCAGCAATCCAAATTAAGACAATATTTAAATTTAATAGTTCCTGGAGATAATGTTTACATAGAAATTACCCAACCACCTCAGTTTAATGAAAAGATTTCATAGTTTTTTCCATTTCTTCTTAATGTAGAAGAGTTTCTTGATTTTTATGCCAAAATTGAATTTTTGACGCATGTATTTACAAAGTGCAGAGAACTTACATGTTATTACCTAAACCCAGCTTTTTTGGGGCTGGTCCTTAAAAGTCACTTCAAAACTATAAACGTTATTCGAACATTCACTCTCTTGAAAAGTTTCAATTCCTCTCTAGTGTTTGAGACATCGAGTGTCAGAAATATAAGCTTTCTTGACCAACATATAACTGCTATTACTGTATTTCCTGATTAATATAAATACTATCTTTCAGATTCTTTTCGCACCTGGCTGTTATTCCTTTCCCAAATATCGAAGATTACATACCATTGGCCGAGGCTAAGAAAAGTGAACAAAGAAAGACCATACGCCATGTTCACACTTCAATCGCTGTCATTTTAACATTGAAAGAGGCTATGCAAAATGCTGCCCATAAAAAATGGTGGATTCCCATAACCTTTATTTTCTTATGCGGTTCAAATACAGTTTACATAATACATAAGCAATGCTGTTAGTAAAACGTTATTATGTTCATTTTCATTCATTAATTTTTCATTAAATATACATGTTACACGTTTTTGAAATTGAAATTGAAATTGAAGAAAGCCATGCAATGTTCTTAATTGTCTCGATTTGAAGGCTTCAAA
>JACTAT010000003.1:167802-188856 GCA_014526335.1 Chrysaora quinquecirrha
TGTCCTTGGATTTATGGCAATACTCTAAAGAGCTTTATAACTGAATGCGCACTTCTGCATTGTTATAGCTAGTGTATATCTTTTTGTTGAAAATACCATGCTTGCCCTTTGATTTTCATTCAAACTCATTAATAAGACCGAATGAGACCATAATTATGGCGTAGTCTACTTTCAGCCTGCATTCATGGACGGTACTGATGTATGATGTACTGATTGAGGTACCAAATAGCATACAGTATGTCCTCGCTACTGAGAAACTGACACAAAAAGTGTACTATGGACGGTTTCAGAGAACAATTATTAAAACTAGGCCCAAATAGGCTGTGTCAGAACGTGTTGCTCCTTAGTAGCAGGAACTTACTGTATGTGCTATTACCGTGTATTGACTTTTCGCTTCTAATATTTTGTCCTTTTGGTATATTATTATATTTTGATATTATTGTGTAATACCATTCAGTGGAGCCTCCATATTTTGGACACCCTGTGGGACCAATGTTATTGTCCGCTCAATGGAGATTGTTTTCGCAAAGAAATAACCTTGGAGGAGAAATCATTGCCCGCTGGTCAGCGGTTTCCGTTATATAGAGATGTCTGTTAATAGAGGTTCCATTGTATGTCTTGTTGCGATAACTGATTGAGAAAAGCAAAGCTCTCAAGTGGCTAGCGAAAATGCTAATACGTAAAAATAAGCCGGTTGAGTTGAGCTTCTCCTCCACAGTTCCGTTTCTTTGGCTGGACTACAGCCTTAGTTTCGGAGATAGTCTTTGTCTCTAGAAATTGGAAACTGCCTTATATTTCATGGTATATAACCATTGTGAGCTATAACCACCTTCGTCTGAGGGAAAAAGTCGATGTAGAGCACCTTCCGTACATCCATTTACAAAACTATCTCAATACATACAAAAGGAATGTGGAGAAATCTATACCCTCCAATAAGGGCCATACAGCGGAGACTTCTTTACAGCGGAAGCATTAGTCCCACAGGTGTCCGTTACTCATACTGTAATGTAATGTGAATACCAACAGCATGTATTGGTGTCCCATGCTGCGTGTGTCCCACTGTAGTGTAGATTATTCAACAGTATATGCGTTGCCTTTAATTTAAAGTTTGAACTTTGCCAAGGTTTTCTTTTCCTTCCTTTTTTTGGTTATCCTTACTATTCCTTTCCGATCATTTCAAGGAGTTTATATTTGTAACGATATTAATTTACGTACTTAAAGGCGAACTATCAGGATTGATATTGGCTGCGCCTTTAATGAAACTAGAAAGGGCATCAATTATCACCCTTTGATGGGAGCAGTTTATCTTTGTTCTTTCCGATAGAAAAGATCACTGATCATGATCATTGAAGTCCATTAGACTTCCTCTGATGCACATCAACAGTGCAATAGCGACCTTATTGGTCAGAAAAACAATAAAGAAGAAACTATAATAGTTTCGATGTACGATCGAAACTATTGTGAACGATAAAGAATCAAAGAAGTGATAGTTTGCCTTTAACATCATAGGTTCACATGGGTACCCAATCGTACCGCTCCATTTCAGTCCCAATTAATTGAACGAAAAATTAGCTGTTCCCTTGGGGACGGAACACTCGCTTACTGGTTTTTATTACTATTCCCACGGGAGCAAAATCATTCCATTCAATGTTTTGTCCTTGATAAGACTTAATCAACATGTTTTTAAGGAACTTGATAAAGCTTTTTCCTTCTCCTTCTGACGAAAAGCTTTGACAAGCGTTTCGATTTCTGGAACCGAATAATACTATATGAACGAACGAGTTGGAAGTTGGAACGGTACGTATTTCAATTCTAAAGTGGTTAAAGTGTCGAGATATTCAATTCAACAGCAGTAAATTTACAACCTATTTAAAGCTATCTTCCTGAAGGGAAGGAAAACCTTGGCAAATTCAGACTATATTCATTCTTTGTATCCTAATAATTTTATGCTTAGAATTGGTCTGGAACCAATTGTCGCTGGTAGTTTTAGTTTTTTCGTAATGTTTTTTATATCTTCATTTTGAGCAGTAGAAGAGGAAGAGGTTTTCTTGCTTCTCAAAGTCTTCAGTGTAGGTTTCGGATGACCAGAAAAATCAGATCCCAATATTTTCTTTGAGTACACGTTATCCCGGTTAAATGGGTCCATGTGTGGGTCCATATTAGACTTATTACCTGAGTCGTAGTTATAGTCTACAATCACGGACAAAATTGTTGAGACTATATCAAAAATGTACCTTCACATAGCTTATTGGCTCACTTTGCCCCCCTCCCCCAGTTCAATGTTGATAATTTCGTTTCATTTCCCACGGAATTGAGTGACCCACCATGGGGGCATAATATGTATGAAGCAAGATTTTAAAAAGAAATCAACATTGAATGGGGGAGGGGGGCAGAGACATTGACCCCCCCCATCAACATGACTGAGTATTTGTCTCAACATATTTTGTCCATGATTGTAGGTAGTCTGGAAAACTCACTTGAAACACTGCCCAAAGGGTTATTAACTCTGGTTAAAAGCATCCAAGAAAACGCCATTATTGTTTTCTGTGGTGAGTAGTGAGCTTCTCGTGGTTTATTATGCTTGACAGCTTGATGCGGTGAATAAAAGCTTCTGTGGTGAGTTCATTTCATATGTTTTTTGCTTGATGTGGTTGAAAGACACTGTCGTGGTGGATTATCACTACTGCGGTTGATTTTTCTGCCTTTGTGTGGTGGCTAGGCCCTTTGCTTTGGCCTTGTAACGTTGGACGTTAGAGTTTTGTAAATGCAGCTATTTCTATCCTATTTTTACGGGAAGTGCTGAAACACAGTCGGCAAATCAAATGAAAAACAAGTAACAACATGCGAAAGAAAAACAGTCCTATCAGTTCTATGGCTCACACAAGTGATACAAGAACTGAAAAAGAAATGCCAGAAGAAACGACTATTGTCAGTGTCATCAAAGAAAACAAGCTCGAATGCAGTACTTGTGGTCGAAAGTTCCACAGGAAAGATACACTAAAACGACATGAAATGAAACATACTGGGGAGAAGACACCTCATTATTGCGACATATGCAATAAGCATTTCAGAGGAAAATGGGAACTAGGCCGCCACAATGCAACTCATCAGAAGAAAGTTTTATATTGTGATACTTGCATGGTAGAATTTTCATCGCAAAGTGCTCTTGTTAATCATGAAGTAAGCAGTCATGGAGCCAACAGTGAGCTGATAAAGTATGCTTGTCCTGTATGCAAGAGAGTATTTTCCAACAGGTATGGGTACGAAGGGCATTTGCGAAAACACAAGAAAAATGATGTAAACATTGATGTTGATGTTGTAGATATCAGTTGCAAGAAGTGTGGGAAGATGTTTACTTATCAACAAAGCTTAACACGACACGAAAAGGTCTGTGATTCAGAAAATTACCACAATAAGTCATTTATTTGCCCCATGTTCCCTGCAGAAGAAGATTCACTAACAAGTACTCTAAGGTGCCAAATAAATGTCCCCCTGTTTATTTATTAATTTTGAGTTTTTTCCCCTACCCCCTGGACCTTATTAGGACCCCCCTTTTATTAATTTTGGGAGAAGAAATTTTACTGGTGAAAGGATTAAACTACGTTTATTAAATTTTCCCCACCCCCTGGACCTTATAATAACCCCCCATTTATTAAATTTTGAAAAATCCCCCCCCTGTTTATTTGGACTCCAACAGAATTAAACACACACTGAGCGATTGTAGAAAACAACAACAACTACATCAAGCAAAGTTGTGGGACTTATGTAGTGAGTCTATTTGACCCCCCCCCATCATAAAAAATCAACAATTATAATGGTGGTCTAACAATGCATTTGACAAAGGCTGCTTCAATTGTTCAGTGAAAAGTTCACCAGAATGTTCAATGGGTTTGGCCACCCTACACCCCCTAGCACTGAATAACACTGAACAATGTTTGGACTTGTTTTGTGAGCATGTTCAGTCTGTTTGGCCAGGGCTTAATAATGAATGTATGAAGTAGTGTTTGAAATAGAAAATTTTCTAGTCAAATAGAAAATACTTTCTTTTGAAATGTTCTAAAGTATATCTAAATGTTTCGTCCCACTTATACTTAATACACCTTTTCAACTAAGAGCCTCGTTTCCGAAAAAAATTGAATATCAAGTCATAGAAACATGTCAACTTCAGATTCGAATTCAGCACCTTCATTTTAGTCTTGAGGCAAAGTTTTATGCTTCTAGTCCTTAGGATATTGATTTTACAAGTGTTAAAAGTTTGAAATTGTATAAAGGATTTAACTGTGAAAAGTAGCTGGAGTGAAATTTTACACCCCCAGTCATTTTCCATGGTCAATTCCCTTGTGAATTTTTCAACTTTTAATCGCTATAGAATCAACATTGTAAGGACTAGAAGGGTAAAAATTTGCCTCAAAACTAAAATACCGGTGCTCAATTTGAATCTGAAGTCAAATGTTTCTACAACTTAATTTTCAATGTTGTTGAAAATGAGGCCCTTAGTTGAAAAGGTGTATTACCTATCTAAAGTCCCATGTTAAGTTCAGCAGCACACAAGGAGAAGAGTGATGTCTGAACCAGGCTTTACAAAAGATTTATTGACATTCATTAAATAAATTAATTATTCTTGTAGAATTTTTTTCATCAGTCAAATAGTTCTTGTTCAGTTGGTTTTTCAATCCAATCTGGAAATGCTTTGAAGAACATTTTTCTTGCGTTTTCATAGTCTGGGTCTGAATGTTTTGATTCTTGGTAATTCTTGTTCTTCTTGTTTCTGTTGAAAAGGATTCAAGAAAAATAAAATGCATTAGTTTGGTCTGATAGAATGGAACTGAAGCCTTCAAATCATGTAGAAATCTCGGAATGCAATGGAAGCACTTGAGTGGATAAAACCTTGCAATTGGCAATGGAATGGAATTTGTGGAACGGAACCGTTTCCATAGACAGGAGTGAAAACCTTTGATAAACTCAACTCCTGAAGCATTTGTTGAAGATACCACATAATGCATGAAAAATAAAGACAAATCTGTCATTGAGCAGGCAGTACGATACTTGCCAGTGAAATTGGTTTAAATAGCCAGTTTAACAAATGTGGCTTAATAAAGCTGTTCTGTAAAATGTCAGTATAAGTGAAAGCAGATGAACTTTGAAATAACTTTAAAATGGAATCTTGGAATGGAATAACCTTGAAATGGAATCATGGAATGGAATAATCTTGGAATGGAATGGAATCATGGAATGGAATAACCTTGAAATGGAATCATGAAATGGAATAACCTTGAAATGGAACTATGGAATGGAATAACCTTGAAATTGAATCATGGAATGGAATAACCTTGAAATGGAATCATGGAACGGAATAACCTTGAAATTTAATCATGGAATGGAATAACCTTGAAATGGAGTCATGGAATGGAATAACCTTGAAATGGAATCATGGAATGGAATAACCTTGAAATGGAACTATGGAATGGAATAACCTTGAAATGGAATCATGGAATGGAATAACTTTGAAATTGAATCATGGAATGGAATAACTTTGAAATTGAATCATGGAATGGAATAACTTTGAAATTGAATCATGGAATGGAATAACCTTGAAATTGAATCATGGAATGGAATAACCTTGAAATGGAGTCATGGAATGGAATAACCTTGAAATGGAATCATGGAATGGAATAACCTTGAAATGGAATCATGGAATGGAATAACTTTGAAATGGAATCACGGAATGGAATTGAAATGAAACTTAACAATTAAAAGCAGTTCTGGACTCATTTTGAAACATTGGAATAAGAAAATCTTGCAATATTCAAGACTTACATTTTCTTAGTATCCATTGGTGTTTCAAAGTAATTCAAAATGCTTTTATATTCTTTAAAAAGAGCTGACTTGGATACAGCACACCTAAGAAAGAATTAAAACAGAACTTTTCACTGCCTTTTTGCTTTATTAATATACATGCAGTGAAGCAAAGCCTTGCCAAACTAGTAAAGAAAGGTGATCCAAACTGGTACATGTCCTCTGATCTCCATAAACAGGAGGCATACTTACTGTGCATTTATGGTAGAGTTATGCTTTTTTGTTGTTCCTTGTTTCGCACCATTTACAACTACCTCGTGAATGAATGGATCTTTACAATACAGTATAGCTAAAAGAGATAGAGGTTTAGTTTGAAAGAAGTAGGAAATTGGTTTAACAGTCTGCAAGCATCTGTGACCTTCAAAAGCGTTTATCTCGACTACCTGTATGCCAGGTGGGGTATTTCCAGAAAAATTGGGTACAGGTGAGCTAAGCCTCTGTGGGGTCGAAAGATACAGTCAAATGGGTACCTACAGATTGTGAAAAAGATACCCGAACGAATATACCAAATATAGTGAAATACAAAACCCGAAAAGATACTTTGACAGCGGTCATATAAAATGATGTTATTATTTCAATCTCCGACAGGATCTTTTATACGGAATACCAGGGGATCTCTCAATGCTGTCTAGAGTTGTATTCAAAATAGAAAATCGACCCCAAACGATAATGCAATTACAAAAAAAACCTGATAGGGTACCAGGGACAAAAATACTACCCGAAATTTTCAAAATGACCCCCAAATGTTTACCAAGGTCAGCAAAAAAGATACCCAAATTAGATACCCGTCATTGGCAAAAACCCTACCAAAATGAGTGGCTCATATGCATCCTCCCACAGTATGTAAGAACCCCCCGGGCTGTATGCTTCAGGGAGTTTTATCCTGTTTTACTGCAAAGGAAAAGCTTGTGGCAGGAGAGGCTTTTGCTACTCGAAACCCATATAAGACTAAGAGTATGAAATATAAAAGTAGACTCGAAACGTTCACCTAATTTTTGTCTTATCTTTGCTGTCATCCCGGCTGTCATATTCTGTTCTGCTTACTCATAACATAGGGTCGGCTTCTATCTGAGGTCGTAAAAATCTAGGCGACAGCGGCACATCCCCTTTCTACCTATAACGAGTGCGTTTCTCAGAGAAATGTTCGTTATTCGTCTCGTAGATTTTACGTATCTTCCAGAGCATATAAAACCAATCAAGGCCACATTGTCATTGAAAATCGGGTAGATGAAGCTTTTACAATTTTACCTGCGCCACTAGCTGAAACTTTCCCATCGTACTTCTGTTTATCCCAACTAGATTCAACCTTGTGTTTGCTATCGACAAACTCTTCTTCATCATAATAATACACCTCAGGCAATCGATGATTGTATTTTGAAGAGGTACACGCCACATCTCTCCCTCTTAACGACAATGCTCTTAGTAATGCATCTTCACTGAAGGGGCATTTACCAATGATTATAGATGACAGGTATATTGGTGATTCTAATACAGTTGAAAGCAAGCCGCCCTGGAGACCTAGTGTACACCATTTCATGATCTTATCACTGCATGACATTGATAATGTTCTCTCTCCTCTTCCTGGTTTTGTTCTTAGAGTGCCAATAACGTGATAATCAACACCCTTTAGGTGCTGGTCTTGCCTTCCTGATGGGACACATTTAGCACCGTTCTGTATATATCTGGCATAGATGTTTTTATAGAGGTTTTGCTAGTAGAACTAACTTCTTCTGTCTTTGCTATGGCACAAGAGTTGAGATCTGAACATCCGCTCGGTAATGCCTTATTTTCCATCGTTATCCCACTTTCAACAACAGAAATATCACAGCGTTTACAAGCATCAGCTTCACTTTTCACCATCATACCAGAGCTATCTTCTTTGGCTGTATCATCCACAGTAATTTCTCGCCCATTTCTAATTGTTCTGTCTTCCTTTAATACTAGAAAATCTTCTTGTTTCTTTGACCTTTTGCAGCATAAAATCTCACCTTCTTGGAAAGCCTCTTGACTTTTTCGTTTGAAACTAACTTCTTCTGAATGCAAACATGTAGATTTTTCATGGATGCAAAATGTCTTCTTTCCTTTTGACAAACTTATTAACTCTTGGCTCGGAGGTTCTTTCTTCTTATATGGATGACTTTCATCATCTTTTACAATTTTCGGGAATATGGAAGCATCACCACCTACACAGAAACAACAAATAGTATATGGATAGTATTAAACAACTTTGGTTACAAGCAGCAAAATTGTCGAGATTGCTATCGAGATACATGTATTTCTTTTATAAGAAACTAAAAAACTGGCCGTGTCGTAATGAAAGTTTCCTCAGAGTTTCATGGATATCTATATAAGTGACATGGTAATTCTAAATCAATATTCCTAGATGCAAATCAAAAATCACTAATCCGAAAGTAGTGCAGAGTTGGCCAGTTGGCATTGTGCTTTAAACACCAGTTACCAAGCGGGATAGAGCATAGGAAGACCAATTGTATTGATTCAAGAGACCAAATGAGAGTAAAAACTCTTTCTGTCTACACAAAACCTCATCAAAGTTGTTAGTCGTTAACAGCTTGAAAGAATTAGGAAGAGTACCAGAGCGTTAGAGAGGTTAAAAATGTTAAAAGAGTCCATTTAAGACATAAATGATTTAAGCATCAAAACTGGATATCTTGAAGTTGTGAAAAATTTCAGTCTCAGTGGCCTTTCGTCAAAAGGGTCAATAGGAAGAGAATAGCCCATTTAAGAGATAAACGCAACAGATTTCCTGACTTGAATGGTGAACGAAAGGCAAAGGCAGGCGGTTTTCTGGTTATGAAATGTTGCAGGGAGTGCCAAGGCTGACAATGCCTGCAAACAAGACCTGCACCAGAGTACATGAGGAATGTATTCTGTTATCCAAATATTGGAGTTAGCAGAAAGAATTGAAACAAGTGGCTTACATGGAGTATGTGAAGTGAATAGATGGAATCGAATCCCAGGCTTTAAATTGAATCGTCTTTTTGTAGAATTTAAGGTGAAAATACTACAGTCATTTGCAACAGTCTTTTTGAGTTGGTTATAAAAATACCTAGAATTAAGACAGAATTAATTAAAAAAATTTTCAAAATAACAGGAGGAGTTATGGTCAAAGAAAAAGCGAAGGATATACAATTATATGCCATATTTAACTACAGGTGTTTCAAAGTGGCTTCATGACTTCTAAAGAGTAGTGAAAACTGTTGAAAGATAGCAGCTTTTGGGGGTTGAGGTGCCTTGTCACAGCTTATATATTAATAAAAGAAATTTCAAAGTGTAATATAGATCACTTCGGCATGACGTCAGACAGCATTGAAATTTTTCGAAATCACATGATATCGAGTTTTCAATATGAAAATCTTATAAAGCAACCAAAACTTAGTTTAAGTACAAAGTTTCACTGTCCTAGCGCTTGTTTTCTTACTTTTATGAGCATTCAAAGTTCTATATAGGCTTTCACTTCAAAAATGAAGTCAGGGAAACTATTAACCCCACTTAATCTAAGCCTATATACAATCGAAAACTTTAAATGCTCACGAAATCGATTATACAAGCGAGGAGAAAGAAAAACATTGCACCTAGACTAATTTTTGGGAGCTTTATACGATTTTCGCATCGAAAAATTGATATCTTGCGATTTCGAAAAATTTTTTTCTACTGAAATGATCTATTAGCACTCTGAAGCACTAATTAATCTAAACACTTTCTACAGTAGAGTTGTTTTTATTATCAACCGTAACAGAAGTCTTCTTGCAAGTATTTCAGCATGGCTGTCATTAATCTTTCCTCCTAAAAGGAATAAATAAAGAAATATCATTAATTAAAAATAGTCTTGGAGTTGTACAAAACTTCAAAATTGCGATGAATAGCGGAATCATATATTCCGCTGTTCATCGCAATTAATTAAAAAATGGTATTTCATTGTTCAAGAGACTAGATGTGCTGCCCTGTTTTTCCAAACCCACCCATGTCTACCGATAGATTCTGTTTCTCGTAGTACCCATGTATAGAAAAAGCAACGAAATTTTTTTACCCATTTGTACCAATATCTCAAATGTTTGAACCGAATTTAACGCCTGAGGCAACATTAAATGAGCCGGAAAGGCCTCCGCGCTGAAAACTAAAACGCACCTTTTATCAGGCTTTTCAAAGCAATGCCTGTCTAAAAGTTTTTATATATTTTACTACCCATGTGTATAGATTCTTTATGAAAAACCAACCTTTATGCAGGGAAATTTGCGCGGAAAAAGATATCATTTGGGCAGCACGTCTAGTATATTGAACAATGGAAGTACCCCCCGGGAACTAACCCCTTATTTAGCAAGGTTTATCTCAACATTTCATACAGTGAGAACAAGTTGCTGACTGCTAATGGACAAATTTTTGGAACTAATTAATCACTGTCGACACAACCGCTCTGGCAAATAGTTGGCAACTAGTTCTTTTTCCATGGTAACCAGTTGGTGCACAAATAGCTGCACCGTTCCAGAAACTTAGGCATGATCTTCTTCTGTGATTTAGCGTGTTTTATTTTGTTAGTATTCTGTCAAACATGTGGTTGGGTTGCTTGTTTTGTTTATGGGTCCTTTGTCTTTGACATGATGAAACGAATTGTATGAGAAATTTTCTTGACCCTGCAAGCCTGCATTTTTTTAAATCAGCATCATACTTGCAGGCCTCGCCAGGAAGATTTTAGTAGGTGGGTGGTAATCGCTCGCCTTAAAAAATTCAGGCGGGCGGTTTTTATCTTCCTTAAGAGGCTGTTAAAGGGTATAATACAGTACTAAACGGAAGAAAAACAAGGTTTTTAACAAGAAAAACATTTAAACTAATTGAAACCAATTATAAAATTTGAAACAAAAAAAAATGTAATAATCTTTATAACGATAAAAGTATGATAAAAGTATGTTCAGTTTTCAACTGTGATGCTTATGCTCATTAAAAAGTCGTCAACAGAACTAAAAACAGGAAAAGTCGGAGGTGACAAGGATAATAGTCTATTTAAAGAATAATGTGGGAGATTTCTGTCTGTCTGGTAATGAAGAAAGAAAAGCGAAGGTGGGCAGATTTTTTGGTTATTTGATATCGAGGGGAGCGATGACAGCTCGCCTCAAGCATTTGAGGGGAGTGACAAGGCGGGCGCGGGCAATTGCCTGCCTTAAAAGATGAGACCTGTAACTTGGGTATGAAGAAAATTTTAGGAATATTTTATTACCAAAAATGAACCAAATATTTAAAGAAACTACAGACTAATCTTTAGCTTTGTTTCCTATAAATATGTTGTGTAAACCTCCTTTGCCCTTCTGGTATATGGCAAGTGGATCTGTTTTCTCCCAAAGCAACAGAATTTTGAAAATGCCTACCATCAGTTGTTCTTTGGGTTTTCCCAATGCATTTTGATCCAGTTGCTAAACAAACCACTTCAGGCTCACACTCTGGACCTGAAAATGGATATAAAGAGCCTACTGAGAAGGTCTTGTACACAAATCAACCCACTGCCAGGTCAGCCCACTACCAAGTCGGCCCACCCCTATTGGCTCCATGGACAAGTCAGCCCACCGCAATGTCAGCCATCGATGTTATTGTTATTGTTAAGTTTTGGGATATTGGGGCTAGCACCTCCAAACCCCACTTTAATAGTGCATATGTTTCAAATTTGTTACATTTTAGTGGACCAACTTGTTATATGCTGACAGGCCAAACTGCTAACACATGGTGGGTTGACTTTTCTGAAACATGGTGGGCTTACTTTGTAGTGGGCCAACTTGTCCTGTTACCCTGAAAAGTGCAATCAAATATTGAATAGTCTTGGAGCAGTGCAAAATTGCAAAATTGCAAGTAACAGTGAAAATATTTTTTGGCATATTTTGAAGCTTTTTTTCCTTTGACACTGCTCAGAGTATAATCCTCACAAACAGACTAAAACACTTGAAAAAGGCGGAGTTTATACCCAGATGCAGATCAAAAAGCGCCAAATAAGAAAGTAAAACTGAGTTGGCATTGTGTTTTTTTGGCTGTTTCTCACGATTATACTGTGAGGAGTGTCAGAAGAAAAAAATTACAAATTGTACCCCACCCTGACTCTTTTGTATGGAAAGGTGGTGCTTTGTGGTGTTTGATTTCTGATTGTCAGATAACTGGAACAATCAATAATTTGATTAGATTATTTTGTTGTGTTGATTCCATGAATGATCATCATCAAAGGTGCTGTGGCGTCGTGGTGTAATCCAGCTGACTCGTGGTGTCAGGAACTCAGTGTGGTAAGGATTCGAGCCCAGCCACGGTAGCGTCACAGCCAGGGTCAAGGTCTCGATTAGTTAACCTACTACTGAGATCCTAGCGACTGGGGCTAAAACACCATTTTACCTTCACGTACCGTCGACCGGGGTGACTCCGGACGCTTTTTGGTATATTTCTATGAATATTACAAAACACATCATATAACTCTTTGATAAAAGTAACAAAAGTCCAAAGTAAATTTGAAAAGTGGTGTCTGTTATTTCCTCGATCTTATCTCCTTCATGTAATTGAGATAAAATGTCGTCAAGTCACCCCGCCTACTCTGGGGTGACTTCGGACAGACGTAATGTTTTGCAATTGAAAAAATCAAGACATATTTCGAAGATGAAAAAAGCTAATAAAAGCTTCCAAAAGAGTCAAAAAGAGAAGATCTGGCGAGAAATTTTGCATAAGGTTCCATCTGTTCGTGAGAAAAGACATCAAAACAAATTCGCTCCATTTAGGCCCATTGCGATAAATTTGCGAGCCGGTTCTTTGAGAGTTTCGGGACTGAGTTAATAAATTTCCAGTCAAAGCAAGAGTTTCACCCTCAAACAACTTTAAAAAACTTAATTCACGATTTCTTAATTTTCTCAAGCGCCATCACAAAGCAAAAAACAGAAACAATATTTTCGTCCGAAGTCACCCAGCAGTCTGAAGTCACCCCGGTTAACGGTAGTAGGCCCTCTAGTGTATATACGTATACTTGTACTCCTATATCACACACCTCTATCCTAGGTTTCAAGGGTTTCAAGGTTTCAAGGCCCTCTAGTGTATATACGTATACTTGTACTCCTATATCACACACCTCTATCCTAGGTTTCAAGGGTTTCAAGGTTTCAAGGCCCTCTAGTGTATATACGTATACTTGTACTCCTATATCACACACCTCTATCCTAGGTTTCAAGGGTTTCAAGGTTTCAAGGCCCTCTAGTGTATATACGTATACTTGTACTCGTATATCACACACCTCTATCCTAGGTTTCAAGGGTTTCAAGGTTTCAAGGCCCTCTAGTGTATATACGTATACTTGTACTCCTATATCACACACCTCTATCCTAGGTTTCAAGGGTTTCAAGGTTTCAAGGCCCTCTAGTGTATATACGTATACTTGTACTCCTATATCACACACCTCTATCCTAGGTTTCAAGGGTTTCAAGGTTTCAAGGCCCTCTAGTGTATATACGTATACTTGTACTCCTATATCACACACCTCTATCTAAGGTTTCAAGGGTTTCAAGGTTTCAAGGCCCTCTAGTGTATATACGTATACTTGTACTCGTATATCACACACCTCTATCCTAGGTTTCAAGGGTTTCAAGGTTTCAAGGCCCTCTAGTGTATATACGTATACTTGTACTCCTATATCACACACCTCTATCCTAGGTTTCAAGGGTTTCAAGGTTTCAAGGCCCTCTAGTGTATATACGTATACTTGTACTCCTATATCACACACCTCTATCTAAGGTTTCAAGGGTTTCAAGGTTTCAAGGCCCTATAGTGTATATACGTATACTTGTACTCCTATATCACACACCTCTATCTAAGGTTTCAAGGGTTTCAAGGTTTCAAGGCCCTCTAGTGTATATACGTATACTTGTACTCCTATATCACACACCTCTATCTTAGGTTTCAAGGGTTTCAAGGTTTCAAGGCCCTATAGTGTATATACGTATACTTGTACTCCTATATCACACACCTCTATCTAAGGTTTCAAGGGTTTCAAGGCCCTCTAGTGTATATACGTATACTTGTACTCCTATATCACACACCTCTATCCTAGGTTTCAAGGGTTTCAAGGTTTCAAGGCCCTCTAGTGTATATACGTATACTTGTACTCCTATATCACACACCTCTATCTAAGGTTTCAAGGGTTTCAAGGTTTCAAGGCCCTCTAGTGTATATACGTATACTTGTACTCGTATATCACACACCTCTATCCTAGGTTTCAAGGGTTTCAAGGTTTCAAGGCCCTCTAGTGTATATACGTATACTTGTACTCCTATATCACACACCTCTATCCTAGGTTTCAAGGGTTTCAAGGTTTCAAGGCCCTCTAGTGTATATACGTATACTTGTACTCCTATATCACACACCTCTATCTAAGGTTTCAAGGGTTTCAAGGTTTCAAGGCCCTATAGTGTATATACGTATACTTGTACTCCTATATCACACACCTCTATCTAAGGTTTCAAGGGTTTCAAGGTTTCAAGGCCCTCTAGTGTATATACGTATACTTGTACTCCTATATCACACACCTCTATCTTAGGTTTCAAGGGTTTCAAGGTTTCAAGGCCCTATAGTGTATATACGTATACTTGTACTCCTATATCACACACCTCTATCTAAGGTTTCAAGGGTTTCAAGGCCCTCTAGTGTATATACGTATACTTGTACTCCTATATCACACACCTCTATCTAAGGTTTCAAGGGTTTCAAGGTTTCAAGGCCCTCTAGTGTATATACGTATACTTGTACTCCTATATCACACACCTCTATCTAAGGTTTCAAGGGTTTCAAGGTTTCAAGGCCCTCTAGTGTATATACGTATACTTGTACTCCTATATCGCACACCTCTATCTAAGGTTTCAAGGGTTTCAAGGTTTCAAGGCCCTCTAGTGTATATACGTATACTTGTACTCCTATATCACACACCTCTATCTAAGGTTTCAAGGGTTTCAAGGTTTCAAGGCCCTCTAGTGTATATACGTATACTTGTACTCCTATATCACACACCTCTATCTAAGGTTTCAAGGGTTTCAAGGGTTTCAAGGCCCTCTAGTGTATATACGTATACTTGTACTCCTATATCACACACCTCTATCTAAGGTTTCAAGGGTTTCAAGGTTTCAAGGCCCTCTAGTGTATATACGTATACTTGTACTCCTATATCACACACCTCTATCTAAGGTTTCAAGGGTTTCAAGGTTTCAAGGCCCTCTAGTGTATATACGTATACTTGTACTCCTATATCGCACACCTCTATCTAAGGTTTCAAGGGTTTCAAGGTTTCAAGGCCCTCTAGTGTATATACGTATACTTGTACTCCTATATCACACACCTCTATCTAAGGTTTCAAGGGTTTCAAGGTTTCAAGGCCCTCTAGTGTATATACGTATACTTGTACTCCTATATCACACACCTCTATCTAAGGTTTCAAGGGTTTCAAGGTTTCAAGGCCCTCTAGTGTATATACGTATACTTGTACTCCTATATCACACACCTCTATCTAAGGTTTCAAGGGTTTCAAGGTTTCAAGGCCCTCTAGTGTATATACGTATACTTGTACTCCTATATCACACACCTCTATCTAAGGTTTCAAGGGTTTCAAGGGTTTCAAGGCCCTCTAGTGTATATACGTATACTTGTACTCCTATATCACACACCTCTATCTAAGGTTTCAAGGGTTTCAAGGTTTCAAGGCCCTCTAGTGTATATACGTATACTTGTACTCCTATATCACACACCTCTATCTAAGGTTTCAAGGGTTTCAAGGTTTCAAGGCCCTCTAGTGTATATACGTATACTTGTACTCCTATATCACACACCTCTATCTAAGGTTTCAAGGGTTTCAAGGTTTCAAGGCCCTCTAGTGTATATACGAATACTTGTACTCCTATATCACACACCTCTATCCTAGGTTTCAAGGGTTTCAAGGTTTCAAGGCCCTCTAGTGTATATACGTATACTTGTACTCGTATATCACACACCTCTATCCTAGGTTTCAAGGGTTTCAAGGTTTCAAGGCCCTCTAGTGTATATACGTATACTTGTACTCCTATATCACACACCTCTATCTAAGGTTTCAAGGGTTTCAAGGTTTCAAGGCCCTCTAGTGTATATACGTATACTTGTACTCCTATATCACACACCTCTATCTAAGGTTTCAAGGGTTTCAAGGTTTCAAGGCCCTCTAGTGTATATACGTATACTTGTACTCCTATATCGCACACCTCTATCTAAGGTTTCAAGGGTTTCAAGGTTGCAAGGCCCTCTAGTGTATATACGTATACTTGTACTCCTATATCACACACCTCTATCTAAGGTTTCAAGGGTTTCAAGGTTTCAAGGCCCTCTAGTGTATATACGTATACTTGTACTCCTATATCACACACCTCTATCTAAGGTTTCAAGGGTTTCAAGGTTTCAAGGCCCTCTAGTGTATATACGTATACTTGTACTCCTATATCGCACACCTCTATCTAAGGTTTCAAGGGTTTCAAGGTTTCAAGGCCCTCTAGTGTATATACGTATACTTGTACTCCTATATCACACACCTCTATCTAAGGTTTCAAGGGTTTCAAGGTTTCAAGGCCCTCTAGTGTATATACGTATACTTGTACTCGTATATCACACACCTCTATCTAAGGTTTCAAGGGTTTCAAGGTTTCAAGGCCCTCTAGTGTATATACGTATACTTGTACTCGTATATCACACACCTCTATCCTAGGTTTCAAGGGTTTCAAGGTTTCAAGGCCCTCTAGTGTATATACGTATACTTGTACTCCTATATCACACACCTCTATCCTAGGTTTCAAGGGTTTCAAGGTTTCAAGGCCCTCTAGTGTATATACGTATACTTGTACTCCTATATCACACACCTCTATCTAAGGTTTCAAGGGTTTCAAGGTTTCAAGGCCCTCTAGTGTATATACGTATACTTGTACTCCTATATCACACACCTCTATCTAAGGTTTCAAGGGTTTCAAGGTTTCAAGGCCCTCTAGTGTATATACGTATACTTGTACTCCTATATCACACACCTCTATCTAAGGTTTCAAGGGTTTCAAGGTTTCAAGGCCCTCTAGTGTATATACGTATACTTCTACTCCTATATCACACACCTCTATCTAAGGTTTCAAGGGTTTCAAGGTTTCAAGGCCCTCTAGTGTATATACGAATACTTGTACTCCTATATCACACACCTCTATCCTAGGTTTCAAGGGTTTCAAGGTTTCAAGGCCCTCTAGTGTATATACGTATACTTGTACTGTATATCACACACCTCTATCCTAGGTTTCAAGGGTTTCAAGGTTTCAAGGCCCTCTAGTGTATATACGTATACTTGTACTCTATATCACACACCTCTATCTAAGGTTTCAAGGGTTTCAAGGTTTCAAGGCCCTCTAGTGTATATACGTATACTTGTACTCCTATATCGCACACCTCTATCTAAGGTTTCAAGGGTTTCAAGGTTTCAAGGCCCTCTAGTGTATATACGTATACTTGTACTCCTATATCACACACCTCTATCTAAGGTTTCAAGGGTTTCAAGGTTTCAAGGCCCTCTAGTGTATATACGTATACTTGTACTCGTATATCACACACCTCTATCCTAGGTTTCAAGGGTTTCAAGGTTTCAAGGCCCTCTAGTGTATATACGTATACTTGTACTCCTATATCACACACCTCTATCTAAGGTTTCAAGGGTTTCAAGGTTTCAAGGCCCTCTAGTGTATATACGTATACTTGTACTCTATATCGCACACCTCTATCTAAGGTTTCAAGGGTTTCAAGGTTTCAAGGCCCTCTAGTGTATATACGTATACTTGTACTCCTATATCACACACCTCTATCTAAGGTTTCAAGGGTTTCAAGGTTTCAAGGCCCTCTAGTGTATATACGTATACTTGTACTCCTATATCACACACCTCTATCTAAGGTTTCAAGGGTTTCAAGGTAATCTTCTATTACTAAACTCCTTAAATGCAAATTAGGTTGCCCTTTGTTGTGGCCCATTGTTCGATTACACAACAAAGGCTCTTTCCCTGGGCCACCTAGAAACGTGGTTCTTTTTTAGATCGACGCCCTTTCTGTCCAGGTAGTGCATGCCGTATTTTTCTAAATGATTTGAGAAGCGCAAGTTGATGAAAACTTCGATTTTATCTCGAGTTCAACAAGTTTTGGTTTTGATTGCGGCCATCTATTATGTTCCTTTCACTACACGCACATTGAATCTTTTGTGTGCAACTCTCAGGGGTTTATTCAATGACTTGTGGCTTCAAAAGCCTGGTTTCCATACAGAATCTTAACTGTCGTGCGACTATCGCACAATCGTGAGACGTGAGAATTTCTTTTCGTACGATAATCGCACGACCATAAATACAAATGGTGACATTTTGGTCGTAAAAGAGCCTCCACGATTACATTACTACGATTTAGTTGTCATGTAGTCTTTCTTACAAGATATTTTGAGATATTAAAATGAAACACGCTTTCCAGACAATGGATACCTTTCCCAACGGTATATTTATTGGCAGCGTGCGATTGTGTCTTATCTCTCAACTTCACGCTCAAATACAATACTACATTACTGTTGTGAACAAAAAAGGCTTTTCCCACTCCAGCGATGTAAAAGCTTTTTATGTCAACAAAAGTCCCAAGACGAAATTAGAATTTTAAGAGTTAAGAATGAAATTTGAAAGAACATGAGAGTTTCTGGCGATTTTCAAGGATTTTCTGCCACTTAATAGATGATTCCAGGTGAATTGGACATTTCTGGGTGGTTTTGGGTGCTTTTCATCAAGATATAGTTCGTTTTGGCTGGTTTTGGGAAGTTTTGGGTTGTTTCGCGATTTTGGTAAGTACGTTTTCACGTTTACAGGGGTCAAAGGACGTCAAAGGACACTAGGAGACTGTAATTCATTTTGGAATTTTACTCATATTCTTACCGTTTTCAAGAAGAGTTCTTGCTTTGATTATTTCCATAAATCGACAAATTATTTCCATAAACTTTGTGTTTAACTATTTCAATGCATATGAAACACTACTAAGAGGCCATAAATTTTTCGGGTTTCAAGTTGAATGTTCCTTTGAAAATTCAGAGCACAAACACACAAAATGAAAATCGTTTTGATACAGTGAGATATATATTGTTCATGACGGACATTTAAAATTAAAGTCTGCGATGAGATACAGATAGGATTGTCGAATTTACGCTGCAGTAATACTACTTATTTTGCGTCTTAAGTTGGCACAAAAGCGTTTGGAATATTCTAAGTAGATCTGGCAACTTGGTGGCAAAAAATTTCATTAAGCATTTACCATCGAACTGTTTGACTTTTATTTAGGCTGTTAATAATAGGATTTTCGAGTGCAGACAGGGCATAGAAACGTTGCATTATAACTCAAGTAGATGAAACACAGTCAGAGATACCCTTAACCTCCGTGATTCACTGGCTCACTACCCCTACTCAAAGCTTTGTGTTATAAAACTTGGCTTATATTTGACCTTCAGCTTTCATATTTTAATGATGATGATGATGATGATGATTTTGATGACATGAAGATAATGATGATTGTGATGATGATGATGATGATGATTATTATTATTATTATGATTTTGATGGCATGATGATGATGATGATGATGATGATGATCTAATGATGATTATGATGATGATGATGATGATGATTATGAAGATGGTAACGATGATGATGAGGATGATTCTAATGGTGAATATAATGTTATAGTTCATGATGGCGATAATTTTCCAGTAAAAAGGGCCTGTTTTCACTATAGCAATTTGTCTTGTTAGTTGCTTCTAGCGAGCTCCTGTGTAAAACATCAATTCTAGGCAAGGGCTACTGTTCATGTCAATACTTCTTTTCTTATTTAAGATATTTCGATGGCAAAATCGTCTCCCTTTTATACATATGTTCGCATTTCTATATTTACTTGCTTCCATATTTTTGTGCGCATAAGCTGATTGATTATCTTTTTATTTTTACTTCTGTCCAACTATCTGCATTGAGAAACAATTTCCGTCATTTGCAACTGTTTTCAGACTGAGCGAATCCAAATCTCTACGAAATCCCAAAAAATCGAAGAGATTTGCTCAAGAAAAAACAGAAACAGTTTGTCAAGAAAAGACCCTATATTACAAGAAGGCCAGGCCCATGTTGCAATCGCAAAACAAAGCTTTTTATGTCAACAAAAGTCCCAAGACGAAAGTAGAATTTTAAGAGTTAAGAATGAAATTTCAAAGAACATGAGAGTTTCTGGTGATTTTTCAAGGATTCTCTGCCACTTAATAGATCATTCCAGGTGAATTGGACATTTCTGGGTGGTTTTGGGTGCTTTTCATCAAGTTATGGTTCGTTTTGAGTGCTTTTGGTTGGTTTTGGGCAATTTTGGGTTGTTTTGCGTTTTTGGTAAGTACGTTTTCACGTTTTCAGGGGTCAAAGGACGTCAAAGGACACTAGGAGACTGTAATTCATTTTGGAATTTTACTCACATTCTTACCGTTTTCAAGAAGAGTTGTTTCTTTGATTATTTCCATAAATCGCCACATTAAACTTTGTGTTTTACTGTTTCAATGCATATAAAACACTACCAAGAGGCCATAGATTTTACGGGTTTCAAGTTGAATGTTCCTTTGAAAATTCAGAGCACAAACACACAGCAAATTAGGTTGCCCTTTGTTGTGGCCCATTGTTCGATTACACAAGAAAGGCTCTTTCCCTGGGCCACCTAGAAGCGTGGTTCTTTTTTTGATCGACGCCCTTTCTGCCCAGGTAGTGCATGCCGTATTTTTCTAAATGTTTTGAGAATCCAAAGTTTGTTAAAATTTCCATTTTATCTCGACTTCAACAAGTTTTGGTTTTGATTGCGGCCATCTATTATGTTCCTTTCACTACACGTACATTGAATCTTTTAAGTGCAACTCTCCGGGGTTTGTTCAATGACTTGCAGCTTTAAAAGCCAGGATTCAATACAAAATCTTAACTATCGTGCGACTATCGCGAAATCGTGAGACGTGAGGATTTCTTTTCGTACCATTATCGCACAACCATGAAAACAAATGGTGACATTTTGGTCCTAGCAGAGCCTTCACGATTACATTACTAAGATTTAGTTGTGATGTAGTCTTTCTTTCAAGATATTTTGAGATATCAAAATGAA